>JAMJFZ010003284.1:0-85020 GCA_026225945.1 Cricetomys ansorgei
TGTAATTGAATTTGATAGAATAAGATATCAATTATTTCAGTCATAGTCATCCATGTGTATAATGACATATGCAGCATTAAAATTTCTCCACTGGGACTTGCAACTAGAATTTGGAGACTGCTGTAAGAATCACAGGCTATCCTCAGGCTAATCTCACTCAGCTCTGCATCCATTATCTTTTCTGTTTTAATGCACATGATGTGGGCAAGAATTCACAGTTCTTGGAATGCTTCCTTCAGTGTCACCACTATGACTTTATTATGGTTCTTTCTGCTTACTGGTCTAAGGTACCATCTTTACCATTTTTCTATCTACAGCATACTCTAAACACTTGAGGACCAAAACAGCAGAGGGCTTCCTCAATGCTGCCACCATCATGATACTCAATACATAACATGTACTTGAGACAAATACTCTAAACAACATTCAAGAGAAATAAGTCTTATTTGGGGAAAATATATATAGAAATTGACCCATAACTCATGCTATTCATAGACAGCAGAACAATCTGTGCCCACAGATTCTTCTTTTGTAGATACACCTTTAAAAGTATTTTCATAACTATGTTAAATTTTGCTCAGTTTGCTGATTTATATAATGTAAGGCCCTTTAAAAGTGAGTGTTAAGTGGTTTTTTTGTTTAGAGAAATCAGGGCTGAGTCTGAGAAGACTAAACGACAGGTGTGACAGAGACAACGTGTCACCAAGATTAACCGAGTTTAGTGTCACCAAGCTTAACGTGAGCTACTCCCCTGTCACTGAGATTAACGTGATTTACTCCCATGACTATTAATTTTAGAAAACATACTATTTCAGAGTTTCTTCTAATGAAGAGTCAGTGAGCTAACTGTAAACTTGTTACTTTAAAGAAAAATACCAACTTTCCAATGACCTTTACAGACTGATATAGTTAACATTTCTAACTAATTTTACTGATCTTAAACTTGAAAATGACTGCTGTTACATTTTTAGATAATAAGCAAAAAAAATCACAAGCCTAAGCCTTCCTTAAAATTGTTCCTTCATGTTCATAAAATTAATAATTGCTAATATTTATCCCACAATCTACACCATTGTTCACAAATGATTTAAAACTTATGTTCAGCAAGACAAATTTTGTTAGATATATTTTACTTTGAACAATGAGTATTAAATTTGAGACAGTTAATTTAATGCCCAGTGAAAAACAAAAAAATGTTAATACAATATCACCAGAATACTATGAAATGACATAATGACATTTGTTAAAGTTTATCTACTGATTACCCTTTCATACAAAATTTTTGGCCTCCACCAGCACCTGCACACATGAGATCATAAACAGGACACACACACACACACACACACACACACACATACCACACCACACAAAACATTCATACATACATACAGCACACCAAATGACATGCCATACACATGCTATACCACACTACACATATACACACACACGCATAAATATCACAAACACATATACCCCCACCCCCACACATTTACATATACATATACACATACCACCTACACAAACACCACGCACATATGCCACCTACACAAACACCATGCACATATACCACCTACACAAACACCATGCACATACACCACCTACACAAACACCACGCACATATGCCACCTACACAAACACCATGCACATATGCCACCTACACAAACACCACACATATACACATAAACACCACACACATACACACACCACCTACACACTCACCACCACACACACATACATACACCACTCACTGCACACACAGATGCATATGCACAAATGCACAAACACCATGCACACACACATACACACACACAAAATAAATTATAATTTTAAAAAAGACTATTCTGAAACTTTAGCTAGCATTGGTTAAATTACTATTTTTTTTCTGTCTCATTGTAAGCTTCACATTTTTCTTAAGAAAAGGTGAATAATGTAAAACTACAGAATTTTTGAAATATAAAAACTCAGATACACAAATAGGAAAACCCAAACAAATGGACATTTTCAAGCATTAAACTGATTTTTTTTTTCTCAAAATGTCTTGCTGAGGCTGCTACGCCGTTGTGAACACGTGAGCATGTCTGTCCAAGGGAGTGAGAACTGTGTCTACAGTCCACAACTGGGAACCTATTATATGGAATGGATTTGTTGTATCTACTGTTTTAATATAAAACCAATTCAGCCTCCTAATAAGAAGCTAAGTGAGAGAAAACAAATTCAAGTTTACCTATTAAGACACTATTTTCATGCAATTTCATTATGATTAGTCTCATAGAGGTGAATCTTGTCTCTTTTAAAGGAAGGGTATTTTCAAAATGCTACATGTAATATTAAGAAAATTTTAATAGTCCAAAACTCAGGAAATATATATATGTAAATAACAGAATGATGGAAATCTACATGAGCCACTTACATATTGGAAAATCTCACTGTCTGGCCTAATACTGAGAAAAATAATGTAAATAAACACAAATACCTTTAGGAAATAAACAATAGATCTCTGGAACAATTGCCAAACCCAACTACTACATTTCTCTGTTGTGAGCCCTATGGACCAAATAGTGTCCTCTACCTCCAGAATTCACACCCTGAGACTCTGACTGCCCATTATAACTACTTCAAGTAGGGAATTGATTTGAGCTAAATGAGTTCACAAGGGTGAGGCACCAAGCAGACAGGATGAGTGGCTTTATAAAGCACCCCAGAGGGCCTATGTGCTTCAGCATATAAGGACAATAAGTAGTCTTCTGTGAGGCAGGAAGAGAGTCTCCCTAGGAACCTGGACCAGCTGGCACCTTGATCTTGAACTTCTTCGCCTCCACAACTAGGAGAAATAAAAGCCTGCTGTTTAGATTACCCATGTGATGGTATTATGCCATGGCAGCTTTCACAGGCAAAAACAAGGATATGTCAGAATTTATCTATTCTCTGTTTTCATGGATTCTAACAAGGCTGGTTTTATGACATGCATGTTTATTGCAAACAGAAAGAGTAATCAGAAAACCTGAGAGAAAGTTACCAGCCTGGAACAGTTATCCCAAAGACAGAAGGGAAGTTGAAAGCTAGAGGACAATGTAGGCCTGGAAAGGTGAGGCATGAATTCAAAAGCCTGGTGAAATAGCAACATTATTTATGGTGCCAACCCCAACTCACACTGCAAGAATCCCTAGGCATCCAATTTTATGAAGTAGAAAAGGTATAAGGCCAGGAAGAATGTTTTGGTGGGTTAAATCCTGATTGTTTAAATAGTACTGTTGTGATAAGATCCTTAATTTACCAGAGACAACCTTTCTTATATTATAGAATATAATCCCTAACCAAATAAAAATATTATTTACCCAAACAAAAGAGGGATAAGACTCACTGGGGGTCAAAGATGCACTGCAATAGTCAGGCTCCAGAGGTCCCTCCTAATGACCTCCACCCTTCCTGGTGGACATACCTATGCAATATACATATCGCCACACCTGAGCAGATTTTGTGTACATGACCAATGAAACAAGCCAGAAGTAACAATATGTTGTTTCTGAGATTTCTTGTAAAAGAGACAGCGGTTTCTCTTCCCCTCTGTCTTCTTCTGATCCTCCACTCCCTGCTTCTCTCCCCCTACACTGTTCCTCTTTCTCATCTCATCCTGGGAAAAGCCAGCCGCTCTGTAATGGATAGCGCCATGGAAAGACCATAGAATGAAACATCTGCAACACCCATGTGACTGAACTTGTAAACCAATTGTCTTGTCCCAATTATATTTACTGAATGTCATAGTACCAGGTAGCATTTGGCCTTCAACATTACAAGAGATTTTTTTTTTGCAGCAACACTCATCTAAGTCACTCTCAGACTCCTGAAACTCAAACAACTTAGAGTCAGTGTCTGCTGCTCAGAGCCATTAAGTTTCATGTGGTTTTTAATGCAGAAATAAATAAAAGAGTAGATATAGTGTGGTCCAAATAAACACCTAACATGGGGAATCACTTTGGCATCATGAAGTGCATTAGAAGGGTTTTCACAGGTTTTAGTGAGGGCCAACAAGAAAGCTTGGAGGGTAAGGGAACTTGTTAAACTCTTTATTCCTGTAACCCATGTGGGAAAAGGGGAGAACCAAGTCCCTCAAGCTGTCCTTTGACCTGCACACATGCTGTTCCACACACCACATATGCATACAAAAGTAAACAAATGTTTCTTTTAAAGCTAATGGAATCTTTGAACATACTAATAGACTCTGAGGAGCCACATGTGAGAATCTTTGAGAAAAGTCAGTTGGTATTGGAACCTGGTGGAGTGTCCTTGCTGTCAGTTATAGAACATTCAGTGGCCCTGGCCCCCATAGTGAAGTGGGAGTAGAAACTGGATCTGCTGGCCCCGGGTGATTTAAACACAGAGGATCCCCACTGACTGTACCACACTCCCTTGTTTTTCTTCGGGAAGATGAGAGACCCATGGGAGGAGGCCTACAAAGCAAAGAAAGGGACTCCAAAACCAAGAGGGAGTTGGATCTTGCTGGTTTTGAAGATCCATGGTGTTGAAAAAGACAAAACCAGATTAAAATTGAGAAATTGGGCCTGGAGAGCTGGCTCAGCAGTTAAGAGCTTTGCTGCTCTTGAAGGGGATCTAGATTTGATTCCCAGCAACCACTTGGCAGCTCACAGCCATCTGTAACTCCAGTTCTGGGGATGGGGATCTTACAGCCTCTTTTGGCCTCCACAGGCACAAGGTGTGCATATGGTACAAATACATACACATTGGTGTGTAGTGGAATATTTGAATTTATTCTCAAATATTGTAAGGCTATATGTGCTTCTGTGCAGTAAAATGAACTTTAAAACAACTGCTATATCTTGCAGCAGGAGCTGCTACCAGAAGGTCACCTTTCTTAGCTGTCAGAACCAGCTTTCTGGGCTGCAGCTTCTCTGAATGCAGAAAATGCAAGTTTTGGGAACTGGTAACTGTCTGATCGATACTCTTGAATGGAGCAATTGACATTCAAATTTACCTTGTCCACTGAGCTCTTAATGTTAAAGGCATTTGATTGTTTTATTGCTAATGGTGGAAACTTTTTATGCCAGGGCCTTACCGGCTAAAGGCTGGGGGTTATTGTACTGTGGAGGTTCTGTTCATTATGCAAATAAGGTCTTTGTGTCAGTAGGGTGGAGCTTTCAATTAATAAAACTCCTAAGAAACCATATGGTCGGGGGTAAGTTCATCATACCATCATAGAAGGCAATATCTCTACTGAGGTGGTTCAGGTTTACATCGAGGAGTGGATTGTCACTGAACCCACGTGAGAGATAATCACATCAATACAAGTAAACACATAAAAAAATTTATGCGCTTTTTTTGGTTCTCTTCTATTTGTATGTTTTGTCCTATTACAGTTCAATTTTTTTTTTTTGTTTTATCTTACTGTGTTTTATTATTATTATTTAGATGCCTGTTTGTTTTCTAAAGAGACACAGAAAAGGCTTAAATTCCAAAGGGAGGGAAAGTGGAGGGAATTGGAAACTCCTCTTCTGAAGAAGTTGGGGGGAGAGGAAGCCATAATCAGAATATATTGTATGAAAAAAATCTAGCTTTAATTAAAGAAAACACTCATGTGACACTAAAATCCAGTGTGACTTTCAAATATCAAACATGGTCTGTTCTGGTCAAAACAGTCATCTGAAGAATTTAAGTATGTGTTCCATAAATACTCTTGATAAAGTGTGTGTATGTGTTTATTTGCTTATAAACAATTTTGAGATGGCTAAGAGTACAGCATCTCAAAAATGTTATTGGATCAAAGTAGAGTCAGGGCTGTTAAAAAAGATATAAGACCATGGATGTCAGTACAGAGTTTCAACCCCAGCTGCGTGTGTTTAATTAGCTTATATAGCAAGAATCACACGTCTGAACTAAACATGACAGAGTTCTGAAATAAAACAGAAAGGTATAAAATCAGAGGACAGGAGCTATGGTTTCAGTGCAGTGGCTAAGACACTGCAGTTTGGGTGGGTGGCTTCCTTGCTATACTTTGGGTATAATGATTTTCATCTATACTTTAATGCTATGGTTAAGGTGTTTTATGTCTATGCTTTAGGCCTCAAGGTTTGGGAACTGTGGCCAACAGCAATGATTTAGACACTATAGTTTAGGTGATATAACTGGTTTAGGCTCTGAGGTTTGGCTGTTGTGGTTTGGCTGCTAGAGTTTGGGCAATATGGCTTAGGTGCTACCTTTTGGGTCTATGTCTTAAATGCTTTGGCTTAGAGGGTTTTTGTAACCTGTTGTGACAGCATTTTTTGTTTCCTTGCCAAATAGCCATTCTTGGACTCAGGTTTTTCTTGAGTTTTTTTTGTTTGTTTCTTTGAGTGTTTATAATTTTCTAAACTATAGGCTAATGTCCATGCTTTCTCCTGCATATTATTTAATATAATACTCTATTACATTTCATATAGTTACAAAAATGTTTAACATATTTCCTTTGTGCGTGTGTACACACATGTGTTTGCATGCTCACACGCACGCATGCGCACACACACACATACACACTAGAACTCAACCCTGGGAATCCTTCTTTAGGGGCCATCAACCTTATTTGAGACAATGTCTGTCAATGGCCTGAAAGTCAATGATTCAGCTGGTCTGGCTGGCAGGAAATCCCAGGAATCTTCCTCAACAGTAGGATTACTTGTGCGCATCATCATGTCAGGGGTAGGTTTTATTTTTTTTATTTTTTTTATTTGTATTCTTACTTTTTTGTAAGTAGGAATCCTTACACTTCCAAGGTGAGTATTTTATCAGCTGAGCTACCTATCTAGTCTTTAAGGCACTTCATTAATTACTTTATCATCACTATTTTTTGTTTGATACACATACTGCAGATTCCCTAAATTAATCCAAATAATATAATTATGTGCTTAGTGTCCTTGGATTTATTTTAGGGAAGCATTATTTAATTGATATTTATGTTTATATTCTGCAGTTCATTTCCAGCTTTATGCCAGTGTAAACTAAGAATATGGAGTAAAATTTAAAATATATCAAAAATTACATTATTAATTTTTTGTTCTAGAATATAATTAATTTATTGTGTATTATTCTATTGGTATTTGAAAAGAATATGAATTGTTTATAGAAGTTGGATTTGTATATGTATGTGTCTACATATATATAGATAGATAGATATATGACTATCTTGTTTGTATTTATACTCAATAATCTATACTTACTTCTTTAGCCTATTGAAAATTTAGAAAACTAACCATTGCTATTCCATATGATGATAGCAGCATTGTTTTCCTGATGTGTCTTTGTACAGATGTTGACATTTGCTTTGGTTTGTACTCAATGATTGTTATGTCTTAAGGGACACCACTGTAATGTATCAGGTACAAATTCTTTAGAATCAGTGAACGGGTTCAAAATCTAGTCCTAGATATATAGCAAAACAAGGTCCTTAATCTATCTAGGCCTCGGGATCCTTATTCATAAACTGTATGTGATAATGAATGATGCCTAACATTGGGCTACTGTGTGAGTTTCAGAAGTGGCCACATGTGAGGCACTTGGGACAGTGCACTTTCAGGAAGCAGACAGTAACTAGCCCTTCATATTTATTGGAACACAAAAGCCACCCAATAAACACGGCTCATGGCATGGCCATGTTGTTGAAATTTTAAATGGTAGTTATGTAAGAACCTTTAATTGCTATTTATATTTCCTTTAATATTGATATTTTTAATACAATTTATATTTTAATTTTATTTGCCAAGTATCTGTGACTTTAGGTGTTGTGTGATGGTTGGATAGTTTTATTAATAAGCAAAACTAATATTTTGTTGTCATGATGGATTTTAAGAAGGCTTAATTTTATTCTAATGATGCTGATGTCATTTTATTTTATGTTTTTATTTACTTTGTATTGTCTAATAGTTCATTGTGTTTTATGCTAATTATTTTCTGCTCTGAAATTTTTATACATGTATACATTGCTTCTTGATCATATCAGCCCCTCCCTCCCTTTCTTCTCCTTCTGAGTCCCACTCAATTCCCTCTCAATTCCCACTGAGTCCAATTAGTGCTGCCCATATGTAGGGTTATCCACTAGGGGATGGAAAACCTACAGTAGTCACTCCCCAAGAGAAGTGACTCTGTCCCAACCAGCAGCCTTAACTGTCAATAGCTCCTTAGCTATGGTGGAGCCTCATGAACCCTTTCTCGATCAATGCCATAATGTTGATGGTCTGGTCTTATGAAGGCCTTGTGGAGGCAACCAGAGCTGTTGAAAGGTCATGGGTATTACTTCCTGTCATGTTCAGAAGACACTGTTTATCATTTTTATGTATTTAAAAACTTGTCTTCCTTTTACCATATTGATTTGAGTCCCTTGTATAACAATAGAGAAATTATAAACAATACTTCTGTTTAGCTAATGATTAATTTTTTAAATAGCAATTTATCTCTATAGGATAAATAATTATGTTGTATTTTCATCTTTTTTCTCCTCAGCCTTCAAACACACATTTCATAGAGGTAACCTTCGACATTTGATTAACATTATATTGGTTTTTTTAGTTAAAGTATTTAAAATATTTTTTGAAATACAATGTCCATATTAAAAATAAACACAATCTTAGTATAATAATCTTTTTGTTTTGTTTTGTTTGTTCTAGACAGGATTTCTCCGTTGTAGCTGGCTATCTTGGAACTTTGTAGACTAGGCTGGCCTCAAATTCACAGAGATCCACTGCCTCTGCCTCCCGAGTGCTGGGATTAAAGGTGTGGGCCAATACTGCCCAGATAATCTTTTTGTTTTTATGACTCATTTGACAACCTGTGTAGAAAATTCCTGCATCCTAAACTCTGTTGTTTATCATTTCTATTTACCTACCTATTTATTTATTTTTTTAAATGTTATATACTCAAATTTTTTTTTTCCCATTCTAGTTTTAGAAGAGCTATTGGGGAAGAGAGAATCAGTCTTCTCTGGTAGGTTGACCATGTTTTAGTGGATGGTCCTCTATCCATATTCATAAAAAGCAGAGTTAACTGAACTTATTCTGATATAAAAAAAATAACATGGAGAATATGGGAGAATTTGGAGAGTGATAGCAGAGAATGGGTAATTTCAAAATATGTAAAATTCTAAAGGAATAAATTAAAAGTTTTTTTCTTTTAAGAAGAGCTATATCTTATTGAAATTTTATAAACTTAGAATTTGGATAATGCATTTTCCTAATTTGGGGTAATAATTTTCTGACTTGCTTCCTGGTAAGGTCCTGGTATGCCGGTGTTATGCACTAATACATGTCACCAATAGGACAATATCCTTCCCTGGATGACGGTTTAGCTGTGCTAGGTATCGGAAACTAACAATAGAAAGCATGCATTCTACTATCCTTGACTAACTTTTCTAGGTTGGAAAACCTTGTCCATCCTCTAGAGTGTAGGGGTTACTCTGTTTAGTAAACAAATTGTTTACTCCACAATTTGCTGGAGATGAGGGGTGGCTGTCAAATAAGGTAAAATCTCACTATCTGAAAGTACACTGATAATTTGAATTGTTATATTCTATCATATGCTTACCACTATAAAGGATGGGGCAGAGAAAGTTTATAGGGTAAAAACATCAATAAATAGTTAAAAATGAAAACAAGATGAATTATCTCTTCTAAAAATATGAGGAATTTAGTAATGAAGTTTCTTAATATTTGGTTGCTAGAAAATAACATTTATTAAATATCAAGCGTATGTGAAATATTATCAAAACAATTAATTAGATCAGAATTACAAATTATCATTCCATAAATAATGCATGTTACTAACTGACACAAAACTATATAATAGCACTAATTAGCGTTTCTATTGAAATAGAAAATAGAGTCTTTATTATCCATGAGAATTGGCTCCAGGGCCCCTGAAGAAGCTGAAATCTGCAGATGCTCAAGCCTCTTATGCAACAGGCCAATATCCGGACACACATCACACATCCTCATGTACATTTTAAATGGCCTCTGCGTTACTTACAGTATCTAATACAATGTGAGTGCCGTGTACACAGTTGTTTAAATACATTGTTTAGGAAATGAAACAAGAAAAAATCCGTACGTGGTCATAACAGATGCAATATTTTATGAATATTTTTATACAACTTGATTAAATCCAAAGGTGCAGAATTCATGGGTACAGAGAGAAAAATAACGCTAGCATTTCTAAATAGGGAATCAAATGCAATTAGAAAGCGCTGAAATTTCCTCTCGCACTTCCTTTTTAACCTTTAAAGTTAGTTTAGTGACATTTATAAATGAAAAAATATTTATATTGTAGGGACAAAAATGTCCGTTGCTGACAGGAACAATCATTATTAACAAGAATTTAATCCTCACTGCAAAATATAATCATATTATAAATGTAAGATTTTCCAAAGATTGAAATGCTAGGTCACGGCTTTTGTTTTATGCTTTTCAATGATACTATTTCAAGCTCTATTTTTTTAATTGAAAAATTAGAACAAACTCTTGAGTACTCACACAAATTATAAGAATGCACCTATAAAGAGAAATGTGGCCATCTTTGTTCAACATGCATGCTGTGATTTCAATTCATGCTGCACATCACCTTCAGACTAACCTTATGATGCAGTAGCCTCAGACATAGCGTGTGCTTCAAAGATGTTATTTTCATTGCCACTTAATAAAAATAGCAACACTGCCATCATCTCCTCTAACTTCCACCATCATACCACAAATAGCAGGTAAAACCATGACCTAGGACACAGGTTTGTTTCTGAGTCTATATACTATACCTATGCTCACACTTTTATTCCGAGTCTTTTATTCTGGTTATCATCAAGTGTTAAAATTCCACTGTACTCCCAAAAGCCACATTAAAAGTTATGCTTATTAATCCTCTCCTGGTTCCCATGGTTCATTGCAGTCATAAAACTACCTTATATAGTAGATATTTATATCCATAATGCATCAGCTCCCAAATACCTTGAGGGTTGATCTTCCACATACGTATCTTCTCTTGTACTTAGTACAAAGCTTATCTGACCGTTTGTCAGATGTTTACTAATTTCATTGACTCAAGTTAGAGCACAAAAATCTCAGTATAGGGACATGATAGCAATTAAACATCAGAGTTGACGGTCCCCAAAACCTATCCCTTCACAATAATTAAAAAAAAAAAAAAGAGCAGATGCTGTTTGAATCAACTTTTCAGAACTTTAGAAAACAGTTAATGGCTCATAGCTACTGAGTAAATGTTGAATTAAGGAAGAGGCAAATAGCAATCACTAAGAAAAAGTTATGGCATTCTTACTAGTACCTTATCCAATCCTCATCCTGAAGATCACAACCGTCTTTATCAAAGAAGGATTATAGTTTCTGGTTCTGTAGAGAGAAGAGCTAGGCTAATCAAGAAATCGTTGTTTTTTGTTTGTTCTAACCTCTTTAGGGGCTTGCGCGAAGAATGACACAATGTACTTTTGTCTCATCTATATTGGATACCACTTAGGACAGAGAGTCATCTGGTAATGATAATACACACATCAATAACAAAGAGGAAACACAAACTACAGAAATGAAGGAAAAGCAAATATCTGATAAGAATTGATGTTGTTAGCTGGGTAGTGGTAGCATATGTCTTTAATCCCAGCACTCAGGAGGCAGAGGCAGGTGGATCTCTGTGAGTTTGAGGCCAGCCTGGTCTACAGAGAAAGTCCCAGGACAGCCAGAGTGACAACAGAGAAACCTTGTTGAAACAAAAAACAAACAAACAAAACCAACAAAACAAACAAAAAACAAAACAAAAAGAGAATATATATGACAATATACAGAGCATAAGTCCAGAAAAAAAAGACAACTCAAAAATATGGAAAATAGACTTTGTGATAGCTAAGCTTCTGTTCAACCATGTTTTAGGATTCTCAGACAGTTTAAAACATCATTTAAAGATGTTTCTGGAAGTAAAGGGCATCTGAATCAGTATGCTTAAGCTAATTATTCAGGTGAGCATTACCCAAGCTGTTGAGAATTCAGTTATAACAAAAAGGAAACAAGGGTGAGTGCGCTCTCTATTTCAGTCCCCAGATACCAGTGTTCTTGGTTTTCCAGATCTTACGTTTGGTCTAGAGTTGTACCACCATCTTTCTTTTGTCTGAATCTTACAATTGTAAGATCATGGGATGACTCTGCCTCTATAGATGTATGAATCAATTCATTATAATGAATATCTTTTTATATATCACTATACCCTATACTGGTCTCTTTGATGTTTATAATGAATTAATAATGCATAGTATTCAAAGGAAGGCATGCAAGTGGGACGGAAAGAACACTAACAGATGTTTGACATTACTAGTCATTAGGAAAATGTAATTTAAAATGTGAGGTAACACTACATCCTCTGGGATGACTCTTAGCAAAACACAAGCAGGGGAAATCCATCCATTGAAATGATGAAACTGTGTTGGTAGGAATGTGAAGCACTGTAACCACCATGAGAAACACGTTTCCAGGTTCTCAAAGCATTAAACACCCATATAAGTACCAGTAGGCATGCTGTTTGAATTCCTGCTTTCAAATATTTTACATATATCCTGAGAAGTAGAACTGGTGAATTACATGGCATCTATGCTTAATTTTTAAATGCAAGGAATTTGTGGTTATGAAAGATTTTGAAGGAGTTTGACGAGGTGAATGTAATTGACACTGAAAAGTCAAACAATGTAGATGGCTAAATTGACAAACGTATGCCTTTAGATTTCCTCGTGATAAAATATAATGCATTCATCTACATCCAAGCAGGATATTTAGCATTTACATAATATGAACTCGACATATTTAAATTTGAGAAATTGTAGCATTCAGTTTCAAATACGTGCATTCTTTGTTTGTCTGTTTGTTTTGAATCAGGGTTTCTCTGTTGTAACTCTGGCTGTCCTGGAACTCGCTCTGTAGACCAAGCTGGCCTCAAACTCACAGAAATGTGCTAGCCTCTGCCTCCCCAGCACTGGGATAAAGGTGTGCACCAACACCACCTGGCTACATAATATTTTATAAACAATTAGCTCCTTTAAAATTGTTTCACATACATAAGTTATTCAATGTGAATGTAACAAAAATAATTATCAAAATGTAGTTGTGCACTGATGGCACAGCCCACACTGCATGAATGTGCTCTTAAGATAACCTTACAATATCAACAACTTCATTTTGCTTAAAATTTTAATTTATATCTTTTAAAATTTATTAGATACTGCCTTAGGATAATAAGGTATATTAGTTTCAAGAAATAGTACTTATGTTCATTAGTAGGTAGATGACTGGGGTCACTACCAACTAATTATATTCAAATTTAAAAGAAAATTGAAACAGACACTGATTTTAATACCTATATATTGCATTCACTATCATAAAAGAAACAACCTAATTACTTTCTTTGATATCAAAACAAGTGTGACATTAATATGATTAGTTTAGGAAAATGGTCATCATGCTTAATAAAAATTAGGTCAGTTCTGTCAGTATTAGGAGAAAAAGGGGTAATTATGTGAACTAAATGGGTAAATGTACTTTCTACATACATTAATTCTGCACACATATCTTTGAATATCACCTCTATGTGATAAACTTATACATGATATGTGGATAGTCTGTGTTCATCCTCATTCTATAACATACTGTACTAGAGTGAGGTTTTAATTATCCCCGCAGTATATGTCTATATATCCTCTATCTAGCTATCTCATCCGACTGTATACAGGTAAAGTTTAGCACTAGTTGCCTGAACAAATTTCACTACTGCTATTGTCTGAATATTTGGTCATAGTTTGAGACAGTATCTAGAGCAGTGGAGCAGTTGGAATATGTTCAGCTCATGAATACAAAATCCTTACAAACACAATTGGCATCCTTATATAAGAAGCTTGATGAAAGTTTGTATCCACTCCACTATAGTGAGCCCTCATCAATAAGGCACCATATCTTTGAAGCAGAGAGCAAGCCCATAGCATCTTCCCATCTGCTGACTCCTTGCTCTGAATCCTGTTCCAGCATTTGAGAAAATTAAAAGCCTGTTGGGGTAAGTTACTTTATGGCATTTTGTTACAGCAGTCCAGACTGCAATAATGACTGCACTATCTTTTATTGTTAAGTAATTACAATAATGCTGAATGTTAAATTAAGCTGTTTCTTCCACATTTTGTCCACAATCAATTCAGTTTTGCTATGCCATTTGAATTCAGGCTGTCAGGCCTTGATAATTAATTGTCTTAGTCTTTCTGAACAGCTGTAATGACCTACCTGAACTGGGTAATCTGTTCAAAGAAATCTTTTGTTTGTTTGTTTGTTTGTTTGTTTGTTTGAGACAGGGTTTCTCTGTTGTAACTTTGTCTTGGAACTCACTCTATAGACCAAGATGGCCTCAAACTCACAGAGATCTGCCTGCCTCTGCCTCTCCAGTGCTGCTATTAAAGGTGTGCACCACTGTTACCCAGCTAAGAAACTTATTTTCAATATTACTAGAAGCTTGTCTTAGAACTGTAGCAATGTAGGCTAGAGAGATGGCTCAGCAGTTAAGAGCATTGGCTGCTCTTCCAAGGTCCTTGAGTTCAATTCCCAGCACTCAAATGGTGGCTCACAACCATCTATAATGGAATCTGATGCCCTCTTCTGGCATGTAGGCGTACCTTCAAGCAGAATACTCAAACATAAATAAGTAAAACTTTTTTAATAAAAAGAACTGTAGCAATGTTCCAAAGTCAAATGTCTAGTAACACTTAGTGGTGGCAAGATTTATGTTTATATTTCTGGATCCAAATTCAATTTTCTATCACTTAGAGAAGAGAACTGAGATAAAAAGATAAGCAACATTGCACAAGATTCAATTCTCACTCTGAGTCAAGTGAAATGTATAGTCTTAGCAGAATCCTGATACTACAGACTTAAGACAAATATGTGGGTAGTTCTACTAGATATATTGAACATTATAAAGTTATACTACCTTTATAACTGAAATACAATATTTGACTTTTATAGAAGACATACAAATCTCCAAAAATACTATTTTTTTTAAATGTGTAGAATAGCTAGGAGGTGGTAGCATTCACTTTTAATCTCAATACTCAAGTGTAACAGGGTCACAGATTTTAGTAGGCCCTGAGACCTTAGCACTATTGACTCCATGATGAAATTGCCATTCAGGCTGTAAGACTCAGCAGATAGACAGCACTACCTGCCAAAACTAAAACAAAGGCCTAATGCATCAAAGTTCATATAGTTCCGGGAAAGTCTCAAACCCTACTAATTTTGCTTTTTAGCTTAGGAAGTTCTACTTCTGGTTAATTGTTCTTGTCAACCCAGAATATGGTTTTTGGGCTTAAAAGCTCATGCTGAGAAAGGCTTGGGGCTACACTGGGATCCTGAACACTCACCCAGTGAGGTCACCAGATATAAAGACTGGCTAACAAAGACTTTCTGTTGGTTTAAACCAATGTCTGAGCAGTCTTCTCTGGTGAATACCCATAACACAAGAGGCAGAGGCAGGCATATCTCTGAGTTTGAAGTCAGCTGGTTTACAAGAAAGTTCCAGGTATCTGGGGTGACACAAAAAAAATCCTGTCTCAAAATTTTTTTAATTAATTAATAAAATAAGTAAGTAAATATGTAACTAAAATATTCAGAATCACTAATCATCAAGGAAAAGCAAATGTAACCAGTATGAGACATTATAGAAGTTGGCAAGAAGTCCAAAATCAAGGTGTCAGCAGGCTTGGTATGGGAAGGCACTGCTTCCAAGAGTGCCTCAAACACTATGCCCTTATAGGCTTGAGAGAACACAAAGAGAGACAGGCATATTCTACACAAAGTTACTTTCATAAATGCTTTGATGCATTCACAAGGGAGGAAGCCTTATGACCTAGCCCATCAATGGCTATTATCAAAAGTACTATAGTTAACAAATGATAATAAAAGCATAGATGCAGGATGGGAACTGTTTTACGGTATTGGTGGGAATGTAAATTAGTATAAGCATTATGGCAAACACTACCAAGATACCTTAGAATATTAAAATGAGAACCACTATGTCATTTAACAATCCCCATGAACACAGTCAGAGGAAACAAGGTAAGTATGCTGGAGACTCTTGCATCCTCTCACTTACATGAGCACTATTTTCAAAAGCCAAGAGATAGAAACAACAAACGTGTCCAATAGCTGGGAAGCAGATGAAGAAAATGTGATGTCCAAATATACTTACTATTCAGCGACACAAATACATCTTGCATGTGCTGCAGTAGTGAGCATTACAGAAAATAATTACATACTGTCATTTAAGAGAGCGTAATTGAACCTGGAGACCACTTTGTTCACTGAACTGAGATAGGCAGAGAAACGCAAGTGTCACACGGTCTCACGTATGTGGGATAATGAAAATTCTGTGAGGTTGAAAACAGAATAGGTTTGAAATCAAAGGTTTGAATGACTGGCAGTGGTGGTGCATGCCTTTAATCCCCGTACTCAGGAGGCAGAGGCAGGCAGATCTCTGAGTTTGAGGTCAGCCAAGTCTACAGAAGGAGTTCCAGGGCAGCCAGGGCTACAAAGAGAAACCCTATCTTGAACACCTTCCCCAAAAAGGTAGTAAAAATACTAATCAAAGATTTGAAAGAATAAGATGATGGAGATGAAAATATATTAATCAGTGGACACTAAGTTATATTTTCGGTAGAAGTAAGATATTATGGTATAGATGGAGAAAAATGTATGTTTTCAAATATCTAGAGTTTAAATATTTTGCCATAAAGAAATGATAAAGTTTTGAGGAGATACTTTTATGAATAATTAGCCTTAAACCTGAAACAACTCATGCATTAAAATATCCTATGATATCCCTTTAATCATATACTGTAAATTAAATTTAATATAGAAAGAGAACAAAACGTAGTCTTTAAGGAATCATATTTAATGTGACAGAAATTCAGTTCCCTAATAGAAATCTAAACAGAGAGATGCTTGCTGATGCCATTTCGTGTAAGTTCAATTACAGGAAGAAAGTCCTTTTGCTGGGCCATCACTGTGTCAAGTGAAAACAAGCCAGGCTTAGACAAATACTTAGAAAAACAAAAATGTTTTCTCGTTTATGTAAAATTTAGTTTAACAAAAGAAGACATGAAAGTAGAAAGGGCAGGACCGCTGGAATGTTATGAAGAAAGCACAACCCTTGTACACCTCCTTTATCATTAATAATACTATTCGCCTTCCAAATGATCTAGAATCATCATGAACAGTGGTTATAAGAACAGCCTCAACATGTAATAAGATGTAAAAAAAAAAAAAAAAAAAAAAAAGTAAGCTGCTATGATGCTACAAGATGAATTTAACCTAAAAGTAGATGCTATTTAACATTGATTTTAAAATTATGGTAAGAGGATCTTTTCTTCCCTTCCCTCCAAGTAGCTGCATTTGTATAGGAACACTTTATAGCTTTATAAATTATTTCATGTGGGGTTTTAAGATGTTTCTCTCTTGTTCTCTCTTTGATCTGTGTATTTACCTTTAGAACCTGGCTCTTGAATTTGAAAAGGTTTACTGAGTAAAATTCAAAGTGACGTAACTCCGTTTCCCCAATGGATGTCTAAGCAGAGACCACAGATTTCCTCACTGCTGTTTCATAGTGCTCCACAGGAAGAAGCTGCAGACGGTAGCACCACGGTGTATACTATTATGCGGACATTAAGAATTAAGCCAAACTCAGAAAGTCAAATACTGTATATTTTCTCTCACATATGGAATCCAGACTTGGAAGGAAAAAAAACGAAAGGAACAGCTGGATCAAGCAGGGAGGTAAGACTGTGCAATGGCGGGAGGGGTGGGCGCATGGTCAAAGCACCCGATATACATGTGCATAAAGAGGCTCATTACTTTCTGCAATAATAATGGCTAAACTATCAGAAGATTCTCATAGGTGATTTTGTCAGACACAGTTTGAGTTGAAATAGTAGTAGGACCTAGTATACTTCATAGGTCTTTATGGGAATACAAATTAAAATACTGATTTTAGATATGCTGAGCACGACAAGTTCTAATGTAAAAGTTAAAGAAAACAAGAGTAAAGAAGATGAGTTGAATTTACAGGTGAAAAGGTGGCAAGAGGAGTGGAGTTACTGGAAAGTTGAGACAGCCCCCTGAACTTCCTGCTGAGGCCAGTTAAACTCTGGCCTCCAGCGCTGAACTGTTTGAGTCTCTCACAGTGTTGTGTGACCTGCAAGAGCTGGAGCAGATTGAAGCCAAAAAGAAGCAGAAGAAATAACCATCTGGGTTTGAGTCTCATCTTCCCCACAAGCTTCCTTTAATGAATAGAACAGAGGTGCCTAGGAGAGGTCACATGTCACAGCAATCAAGATGAAATATCCAGGCAGAGTCAGCAGAGGCACACTTGGAAGAAAGAGAAAGAATGATCAGGCAAACAGCTACCAACTCATTAGTGAAACTCATTTAAACACTAGTGAGGGCTAAAACATGTATTGCTATTTCCCCAAACACTTATTTCTCTAATTATTAAAGCTTTAAGTGTGTACTATACAAGATTTAGAAAATATGCAAAGACATATCAAAGAAAGTAAGATGCACTGTTAATTACGGGGCTCAGAAATAACTACATTTAACCTTTGGTAGATTTAAAAAATAATTCCTTCCCTCTGTATTTTGCTCTCAGCTCTACTTATATTAATGTTTAAAGGGATTATGGTATCTGTAAATCTTGCTTCTACTTTTCTACCTAGTCTAACATCAGAATCATCATTCATGTTTCCTGACATATGTGTACATGTTTGGCTCTTTAATCAGAAATATTTTGGTCTTCTTGTTAAGGTACAATTTAAACATGTTCTTTTTCTATCTAAATGCTTGTTAGCTACTTAAACATGTGTTTTAATCATTGTAGGTTTAAATATATTTAAATTTACAATCATTAAAGATACTGATTGTCCCCACATTTCTTCTATCACCTGCTTGGAAGTTGCTTCTGAATTAGGAATTTATTGGATTTTATCCACACTTTTGAGGAAAATTTAAAATTGGATGAATAATTTTCCCACCATCAAATCCTTTATTAAATTAATCTAACTTTACTTTTCCTTTGTCAATAATTGTGTATTGTTCGATACACATAACATCAAATTTAGCAACTGAACTACTTTAAATAAACAGTGGAGTAATACTAAATGCATTCACACTATACAGTCACAGGTAAGAACTTTTTACAGCTTGCATAGCCCACCATAGCCTATCCCTTACCATCACTAAATAAAAGTCTACATTCACTCCTCCCTGTAGTCCCTGGCAATCTACTTTGTTTTCATCAATTCTACTACTGACAGTAACTCATCTACAGAGAACGATGCAATATTTAACTTTTTGAAATTGGATCTTTTCATTATAGCATACTGCTATCAAATATTATCAATGTAGCATGTGTCAGAATTTTTTTCATTTACAAAGTTGAATAATGTTCTATTAAATGAATGCACCGCAGTATGTTTGTGATTTCATGTGTTTATGTGTGCATGGGTTAGCGATACATTTTGGATTATGTTAATAATGTTGAAGTAGGTATGGTTGCAAAGATACGTCTGAAACCATACTTTAAATTCTCATAAGTTTGTAACTAGATCATATAACAATTTACTTTAGTTTTTGAAGAACTATCAATTATTTTTAAATGTCAGTGGTACCATATTACATTCTTTTTTTAGGGGGTAGGTTTTTTGTTTTTCAGGCAGTAACCATCCAAATAGGGTACAAAATGATACCTCATTTGTACTTTCCTATTGATCAAGGACAATTTGATGTATTTGTCGGCTATTTGTATATCTTCTATGGGGAGATAGATGTCTATCCCAACTCTGCTCACATATGAAGTGACTTCTTTCTGTTGTTTTTGTTGGTTGTGACAGTAGTTACATCCTCGTAAATGTTCTTAGTACATTTCAAATAAAACCCCGTTAATTTGAAAATATTTTCTTCAAATTAATAGTATGTTTCAAAAAATTTTTTTTTAGAATCTGATGAATAAAATAAGCAATTTCTTGAAATTTTACCTTTATATATACTTACTTCCCATTTGCTAGCACAGATATTTATAAGTGATATCAGTAAGGTAACTCAGAATGCCAGCATCCTTCTATGTTTGTATAGGTGGGAGTAAATATGTGTTCAGGTATGGAATTTACAACATAGGTATATGCTTATGTTTTAAGTTATTACATTGTAGAATATGCTATAAAAATAAATTCGAGAGGAAAATCTTGCCAAAATGCATAGTGATGTGAGGAGCCCCCTCCTTTTCCCAAGGAAACCAATCTTAAGTAATGAGAATTATAAAAGTCTCTGGAAGTTGTACAAAGGAAGTAACCCAAATGAAAAGCCAGTTACTTAAGAAAATACATTAAACATAATTAACAAAAGTGACAGGCTAAATTTTGATTCTAAAGCCCAAGGATAATTATGATAGGAACTCTACACTACACAGTGTAGATGTAGATTCAATGCAAAAGGCAGTTTATTCTTTGGCTAATTCAATCCCTAGTCATAGCCCCAGAGGCCTGGAGCATTTTGGCCTTCCTATATTCTAATCTTGAGCCTAGAACTGGAAGGTTTCAACCTTAGCCTCCATGCAATCTAAAATATTTAAGCTCCTGAGACTTAATGCTGACTGAGCCACTCTAACCAGCTCCTTCTGAACTCAGAGCTATACTGAACTCCAACTCTTCTCCAAGCAGCTGGTTCAAACTGACTTCCTGAGCCAGCTGACTGTTTCTGGCTGATCTGTTCTGGAAGACTCTGGATAACTCCAGCAACTGCCCTGACTGAACTGCTCTGCTTCAAACTGACACACTCTTCCATCTGATACTGGCTTCTTCTGCCAAACTGCCTCTGTGTCTCTACCTCAGACTCCTCAGACTGCTTCTGTGTCTCTTCCATGCTTCATAATGCCTCTGTGTCTTACCTCTGTGTCTCTCCCCTAGCCGGCCTGCTTCTGTAACTGGCTGCTTGACTCCCTAAGCTGAGAGCCTGCTTTTCAATCCCGAAAGTTGGACATGTCCTTACTCTGACTCACTCTTCCAACTCTTCCTCTGATTTGTCACTTTGCCTGTCCTTCACTCTGATTTATCTCAAATGTCACTTCCTATCTGATACTGACTCCTTCTGAGCTCTGCTCCCTATGTCTTCTTCCATATTTTGTTTATGTTTTGTGGATTAAAGGCATGTGCCACCACTGCCTTCTGAATATTGGGATTAAAGTTGTACACTAACATCCTTCTTACATTCCATCCAGAGCACACAGGCCTCTGAATGTGATCCTGTCATATAGACTCTTGGATTTTATCCCTTCCTATAGACCTCTGGATGTGATCCTTTTCGAGAGCAACCATGTTTCTGAATTAAATGATTAAATACTCCTCTGCACCCAATGTTACCAAGATGAGGTTCCATGTCTTTACATAGCCCAGCCCAGAGCTCCAGTTTTTTTATAGGTTAGGAAAGTCAAAGCCCTTACCAAAAGGGTTGAAGTTATACTCCAAATTCAATAGGTAAAATTCTGGACCCCAGACAATATTGTTCCAATTCCTTCTTAGGATGGATATACCATAATAGGAGA
The DNA here is from genome assembly GCA_026225945.1 of Cricetomys ansorgei. NCBI lineage: Eukaryota > Metazoa > Chordata > Mammalia > Rodentia > Nesomyidae > Cricetomys > Cricetomys ansorgei. The sequence continues at coordinate 21,640 of JAMJFZ010003284.1, forward strand.
CTACTGCCACCATTAATATGCATCCTATTTATCAAACAGGTATGCTACGCTACGTAAAGAGTAACTGTTCTCTAGACAATGGAGATGCAACTGACAAGAGCAGAAAGCTCTATGGTTCTATCCGAGGGGTCTGATTTTATATACACCAAAGCATGGCGTCATTCAGGCATAAGGATGCTGTGGAAAATGGTGGAGGATTTGGTAGTAAGCAAATAGGAGAAGTCTTGTATCCTAAAGATAACAAAAGTAAAACACAGAAGAGAGCAATACAGTAAAATGATTCTAAAAACAAAAATAACACCCAAGGAAAAACCAAGGCCCAGAGACTGCACAAATGATGATATTGACAAAGAGACTGAGGTATTAACTGGAATAAGCAGTGGAACAATTTGTGCCCTGAGATACTTTCTAAGTTAATAGAGCAGTCAGCCACCATTTAGTGGATATGAATGGCAGGGCGTGATTCCAGGAAAAACAATATAGATTGTAAGAGGAAAATACTATAAAATTGTAACTTAGTCTTGGAAGGATGGATATTCACACCTGGGCACATGAATGCACCCTCTGCTGAGTGCATGGAAAACCAACAGTACTGAATTATCAATACAGTAATAAACAAATATACAACTTAGGTATAGGACTGTGGGAAGAGGAGGGGAATCATTACTCAGTTTATATTTTATCATCCCAAATGTCCAGTCTATACATAAAGGGATTTGAGGCACACAGAGAAATCAAGCAGAGTGCCTCAATCATAAACCGGTATGGAGGCAGTGAGGACACTGAGAGGTCTGGATGCTGTATTCATCCAGCAAGGGTTTCAAAAGAGTGATGATAAATGAGTTTTAGACACTAAAGAATGATTTCAATAAGTAAAGCAAGGCTGATGCTAGTAAAGACGTCAGTAAAGATACAGACTTGATGAAAAGATGTAATGGCAACTTCAGATTTTCCCATACTGTAATTTAGATGAATAAATAAATAAATACACACACAAACACACACACGCACACACACACACACACACACACACACACACGGGAAGGGTTTAGCAGGAGTTCTTAGTTGGCAGAAAATAGAAACAGCACAGTTGAAGAAAGACACACAAGTATGTAATCTGAAAAAAATAAACAATAGAAATTACCTTTACAAAACATGAAAACATCCTTGAAGAAATGTGAGACACCATTCCTATCAACATCCATATACTTGGGATATCAGAAAAGGGGGATACAGAAATGGATGAAGATACTGTATCTGTAAATACTTCAGATGGGACTTATTCATCTGAGAAGCTCAAACAACTCAGGAGTGAAAAGTGGAAATAACTAGAACACCACACTGATGATTTAATGAGATCCCAAATATTAACATCAGACTTTGGATCTGAAACATTGATAGGCCATGCATGACAAAGTCAGTGTAATTAAAGAAAAAAAACCTGTCAGTCAAAAAATTCACATTCATCAAGACTAAAAAACAAGTCAAAATTATGAATCTTATGTAATTGAAAATCAAGGGAATTTATTGCTAGCAAACTAAGTTTGAAGAATTTGTAAATATTGTTCTTCAAGTAGAAAGCAAGTAATATCAGACAGATATATATCTATATACTAACAACAAGATACTACCAATCAGGATAGGTCCAAAAGAAGATACTAATGACACTTTGCTTCTTTCATACCTCAATTAAAAAGAAATCATAAAGAGCAGCCTGTAGAGACCGTTCATCTCATAGTTTTGCTCTGTAAAGTCACCAGCAACACTTAATTAGGAAAGGCTTAGTCACATTTTTCTAGTGGGAAAACAGGGTTAGGTCCCCCTGAGCCTCTCACTGTCACATTTTATCAACACACAGAAATATAACTTTGTTTCACTGATTTTATATTTAAAAAAAAAATACCATTCACACACTATTTACCATTTAATTAGGAATAATTATGTACCATACATCTTCACAAGGAGAGGCTGAGCCCTTTCCTGACACTGGATAGTAACCACAGTGTTCTTCAGATCAGCTCTATAGTATTCCCTCTAATCTGGCTCTGTTGTTGGAGACCTTGGTTCCTCTTGGCCCAGCTTCATCTTACACCGTGGTTATCACTTCAGCACAGTTTTAGGCCTATTTATGCATGGTTAGGTAAACTGCCTCTTCCTTCTTGATGGTGCATATTGTTGATGCATTGATACTGAACTCAAAGTCAAAAGCACTACCACTCTTCGCCTGGATGGTGCTTAATGGTATGGTTTGGCTGTGGTCTTTGGAAACTGTCATAACTGTGGCACTGTTGAGAGGTGCTGTTAAAGCTTTTAGAGTTAGGATCTAGTGCTAGGATTTTGGATCAGCAGGTTCACTGCTCTTGCTTTTAACGTTATTCAAGTTGTGCAAGCCTAAAGTTATAGAAGAGCAAGCCTGAGTCTGCTACATTGTCTGGCTTCCAGACTTGCTGTGTGATCTCTCCCTGTCTTGCATATTCCTGTTGTAATGCCACATGCTGATATGGTAGAAACAAGGGGATAAATTGAAGAGGTTTCCCAATCTTAGACTTTCAGCTTCAAATACGTGGAGCTAATTGTAATTATTTGTTTTATAAATTACTCAGCTTCTAATGTTTTGTTATATTATAGCACTAGCCAATGGATATATATACATTCCCATATCATATGAACTTTCACTGTAATGTACAGCACAGCTGTTCTGAGTTTAGGAAGAGAAGACAGCACTTAAACCTTGCACTTGTAAGCCAAGCCGACTAACAGAATCTCCCTTCTGAGGAAACTAAGAAATGTATTAACTGGCTCCTGAAGCTCATTTCTTTATTTGCAAAAATAAAGGGTTCTTTTGAATTGTGTCTTCACAATGGCTTATTAACTTTCAAAGCTCCAATATGTGGTAATTTGTTTGGAATGTGCTTCTTCAAAGAAAAAATGAAGTTTGGAGGAATTAATTGGTAATTACTAGCAATGTTTAAAGAATTAACACCAATTCCTCTGGGAAAAAAGTGTAACCTGTTAGAAAATTGAAGAAAATATTTCAAAATAATTTCTTCCAATATACATAATACATAAATATATAATCCCACAAGTAACTCTAAACAGTATTTTAAATAGGCAGTGGATTTCAATAGACCTTTAATTATTAAAGAAAGATATGCAAATGAATAATAAACACAAAAGTACGTAACACTACTGCTACTGTCCATTATGGAGATGAAAATCAAAGCCAAATGTGAAAAACAAAACGTCATAACTACTAAGAAAGACAGCTACAACAACCACACAGTTTTTAAAAATTAGGTAACAAGAATTGACAAGAATGGGGTAATGGGAATTCTTCACACATTACTGATAGGAATGAAACTGATATCTGGAAAATCACTTATTAGTTACTTTAAATGATAAGTGCAGCTTTACATTATGATCAAAAAATTCTATTTCTATTTGCACACCTAATAATGACAAAATACATATCCACACACATACATGTCTTGTGGTCATGCAGTTCATACTAGTCAAAATGTAGAAGTGTTTCAAATATTCAACAGAGACTGATAGGTAACTATATTATGATAGAAAACTAAACAAAACAAAACAGAACCACACAGTGTGTGATTCCATTTATATAAAATGTGCAGAGGAGGTGAGTTCATAGAAGCTGCCGGGATGTTACTCCTTGCAAGGGAGGAGGAATGAGACGTCATTCCTTGTGAGGATGAGGGTTCTTGCGGTTTTGGTTTGGTTTCATTTTTAACTTCTTTCTTATGTGTGTGGGTATTTTGCTTGCATAATGTGTGAGCAGTACCCATGGAGGCCAGAAGAGGACATCAGATCTCTTGGGACTAGAGTTACAGAGAGTTGTGAGCTTCTATGAGGGTGCTGGGAATCAAATCTGGGTCCTCTGGAAGAGCAGCCAGTTCTCTGAGCCACTGAGCCATCTCTCCAGGCCCCAGGGGCTTCTTTTTGATGCAAGAAAATTGTGTACGTTAGACTGTGATAATGGCTGCACAATTCTGTGGCTATATTAAAAATATCGTCTGTCTTAAATGGGTGATTTGGGAGAGTATGTGCTTGTTACTAGCTAATCATATTATTTAAACCCATATCCACTGCAGAAGATTTCTCTCCTCACAGCATTTATTCAGGTATTTGTTATAGTTTCTGTGATTCACATTTCACACTATGTTCATTATGTTCAATTTCCTCATTATTTTTTCTGACTTTTGACTCATGAACTGGTATGAATGATCTTTCGTTTTTAATTCACAGTTATTGTTTACATGTTAGGGCTGGTTTATCTGTATGTCAAATTTTTGGATTATTATAACTTTTTTCTTCTTCTAAAACCTTTTACTTGAAACTAACTCCCTGCTAACAAGTGATATTGTAGAACTATTCTGATAACATTTTATTGGACAAATTTTTTTCTCTTTATAATTGCCATGGCCTAAATTCTTTCTTTAAATCATAAATTTTACTAGAATATACCTATGTGAATGTTTGCTTATGTATTGGGCTTTTTAATTTTCATTTGCTTATTCTCCAGGCAAGTACTTGTGTTCAAAGACATAAACATTTCTTCAACTCTGGTAATTTCTTTTTATATATTATTTTTTAGATACATTTTTTTCTCTCATAAGAATCTCTATTTTGTCTACATGCCCCTAACCACATATTTTAATAGCTATCTTTGGTATCACAGATTTTCATTTTGTTTCAGTTTTCTGTGTTTTGTCTCTTATCTCGCTTAAAATTTAAATATTCAGAAATATCAACTGTATTTAAAATTATCCATATTTTAACATATTAAAAATATCATTAGTGTTTGTTGGGGGTAGAAATGAATTTTTAAAAATTCTTTATGTTCTTCAAGTCCGAGTAGCTCTTTTCATGCATGCAGAATTTCTGTGTATTTCTTTATTATTAGCAAAAAACCAACTAACTACTTATTGTTTCTGGTATTTAGTAAAGCTACTCTTCAAAATTATGTGTCTATCCAAGATACTCTTCTTCTTTGTAATCTAAGGGCAATTCGGGACATCTAGTGACAGAAACTTGTAATTTTAAAAGCCCATTTAAGCAATACAAATGGGAAAATACTCACAGCTAGTGCAGCCGCTTGATAGAGCATGTCCTCATTCTGCCCGAGGTGTCTCTCCGTATCTCTGTAACTGGCTGCTATTTCAGTTGCGGTTACTATTCCACTTAATTCTGTCTCTAATGAATAGTGTATCTTCATTTCTTAGCCAACTATCCATGGATAGAATGAGTTCCCAAGAGGTAGCACTCTGTGATCATCAAACTCACTCTGAGGGCTGGGTCCCAAAGCCTGTCTTGGAAAGTAGTTCTGACTCTTCCAGATTTCAGCATGTGAATGATGTGTATGTTGAGCCAATCAGATCTTTTCACATTCTCCTCAGGTGAATGCCATTTCAAATGTAGAGATGAAGGAATGGCATAGCTACTATATTTCACTCTACATCTGTGATTTTCTAGTGCAGATCTACTTTTAAGATAAAATTGGTTGAGAGCAGATTTTTGTCTGCCTCACAATTTGTTTATCTGTTTGCTTCCTGTTGGTACAGAACATCACATCCTGAGGATGCAGATAGGGCAGGCTGGCCTGGAACCCATAATCCTCCTGCCTCCACCTCCCAAATGCTGGGATTAAAGCTATCAACATCACACCTGGCTGACAGCTGTCTGCCATTATCCGTATCTTTGAACTTTAGGGAAATATTTCATTGTCTTTATATTTTTCCTGCATTGTATTATGCCTTTTAATATGCCACACATATTGCTACTTGATTTTTCTGGTATACTCTTAGTTTGTTTTCTGTTTGTATTCTCCTATATGTAGCTTTCTATAATCATTATAGGATATAAGGATATGGTCTCCATACTATAGTCAAGAATTTCCTGGAACCCTCTATGCTGACCATGTTCTAGCTGCACCTGTCGTGATCCTCCTGCCTCTACCTCCCAGGTTCATTATGAGACTACTGTTGAGACCACTTGTACTCTGACGAGCAATTTCAGTTAAAATTCTCTCTTAATCCATTATATTTGTTTCTTTATCCTAGTTTGGGTGCGTCCCAAACATCCTCAGCTACACTCATGAAAAGTCTGATGTCTTTGCTTGGTTATTTCAAAGTTTAAATTTCACCATGTGGAACAACAATAAAGATGTTTTATTACAGAACACATTTTGATATGTGCCAGGCTCTATTTTGTTTCCTCAATATTTCTCTTTTGTTTTCTCCTCCAATTTTAACTTGTGTTTTATCATATCTTATTTATCCTTGTGGACTGGAGTGATTCCTTTCTGGTAAAGAAGAGTATAGAAATAAATCAAATTAAGAATAGAAAGCCTAGCTCAGACATTTCTTTCCCTCTTATTAATAATTTCTGTGGTTTATACGCCTGTGCCTTTTGAATAACAATTTATATTAAGAAGTAGAGACGTAATGTCACATCCTACATTGCCATCATGATCATGAACGTTACTCCACTTTAAAGAGACATGCTTCTATTGTGATCTTGAGTTCACCTACCCTTTCTCATTTCTGCTACAATTAGATGAACTTTAAAATTTACTTCATTATAATTTGTGCTTCTATTGAATGCCTATTTTTGTGTCAACACACTAGCCAAGTTTTAAATATCAGTTTTTAAATATAAAAGAAAGTAAATTTTTTACTGTCTAGAATTTCCCTCAATTTTCTTACCTATTCAGAGTCTACAAGTCATCCTCAGAATATATAATCCTGAATTTTCAGTTGAATAATATGACATTTCTTGACTTGAGGGTTTAAATATTGGAATAATACTTAAAAAGTCTTCATTGTCAAAGCAAAAATGTTGCAAACTTATTAGTCAAACTATAGCAAATGTTTTATGAAGAAAATTATGTCAATGGTGAAATAAGAAACACTATTTCTTAAACAAAAGTACCAGTCAGAATAATCTATTTCAAGCTTCTTAAGGAGGAACCAAGGCCAGGAAGCCACAGACATTAATCATCCAAATAACCAGTAGATGCTTCTAAGGGACAAGCCATTGCTGAAGGGCTATGTGAACTGTGTTCTCACTACAGAGGAAACAGACTGAAGGTGGAGATAGGCTTAAGCAAGCAGTAATTCTCCAGTGCATGTGTGTCCCTGCAGACCCAGACAACCTAAGAATGGGAAACCCATGAGTACCTGAAGAGAAGTGAGGAGGATTGGAATTTTAAGATTTTACCCCAAATGTCTAAAGATTATGTGAAAATGAAGATGCACTTATAAATACCCAGAACCCACGTGAGAAGTGTTGCTATGCAGGCAGTGGCTGTTCCATCGGCTTCTCCCTGATCTATGACCAGTTTACCTAATTCTGAGCTAGAATATATTCACAGTCTCTAACAGCTTAAGATTCAGGTGAGGCTTCCTTGTGCAGTAGAACTCATGAATAAGAAATATGTGTCAGTCTTGTCACCTTAGCACAGATGTATGCAGTGAAAGAAGCCCCTGCAGTTCTGATCCGACAGTCTGGATTTTTGTGTCGTCTGAATGACAGCTACATGTGCACACACATGCTTGTACTAGGTTAAGCATGGTTATACAGCAAAGATTTGCTACATGGGAAGAAAGAAGTAATTTTAATTAATGTTAGTTTTAGGAAATACTCTGAATCCCCTGCTAGCAGGATCACAGGCATCTCTGAACATGGTTCGTCTGTGATTTAATTTTGTCAGACTAAAACCTGCTTTCATATGCTTCATTATGTAATCAAAATACAAGGCACACGTGAGCTTGGCGGTAGTATTTGGAGCTAAATATGCAGCAAGCGCAATCTCTCAGTTCTTTGTTGCAGCTTATTTACTTTGATGAGCAAGGTGAGGGAAGAAGTTCTCAAAGTGCAAACAAATAAATATTTGAAAGTGAAAAGTTGTGATTATTTTGACAAGATGTTGTTAATTCATTAGAGACTTTCAGCATCCGGTGAAGGGAAATTACACATCAGAGAGAAGTCTTATGGCTGAGTGGCCCCTTGCCTCCTAGACATAAGCGATGGTAGAGATTACTGCCATCCAATGTGAGCATTCTTGCTGCTATATTTTATGAGTAATATGTTAGTAAGTCATCTGAAAAGAGTTTTCAAAAAGTATTCAGATTTCTTACATTCAATACAGCTATGCAAAGGTGAGGTTACAGAGACCCTATTGCAGAATATAATGGGTCAAAAAAGCTATATGAAATCATTCGTTTGAATTGAGGCACCATGAGATATAACTTTATATAGAGGAGCAATTTGACTATATGCAAAGAAATGTATGTGGGAAAATGTCTAAAACAACTATATATTTGGAGCAGGGTAGAGATTTAAGAATAAATGCTAAGGGACACAATGATACAGACAATGAGCTAATGTAGCTCACAATTAACTGTTAGGTGTTGGGAGCCGAGTTGAAACGCCATTATAAGATGGCACCGGTTTCCTGTTTCTGGGTTCTTAGTAAACAAGTAACAGCGCAGGCGCAAGTTGAGTAATCCTTGCCGCCTCCCCCTATGCTAATGAGGTTCTGGACATGCATCCAATCGTTGATGGTCACGTTGCTTGCCGCCTCCCCCTATGCTAATGAGGTTCTGGACATGCATCCAATCGTTGATGGTCACGTTGCCTATATAAGCAGGGTGCCTCACACATTCAGAGTCTTTCGCTCTCAACACTCAATCAAGCTACAGTCCTCAATAAAGCGTGAACCAGAAGAATCCTGTGTGCGGCGTCCTCCTTGCAGGCGAGGCGGGCGACCACAGTTAGGGACTCCAGGTAGTTTAAAAGGAGAGAAAACAAGTGATTGGAATGTGGCAGAGAGACAATAAAGAGAATGACAACTAGAGCAGAAACATGAATGCTTTATGACATAGAACAAATTATTCACAAAAACACAACGGAAAAAAGATGCTTGTGCCTTAGGCATCAGTGAAGCAGCTGCATCAAATTACCGAAGGGCCGAAAGGGCACAGACAGACACAAGGAGAAAGATTTAAAGAGAAAGAGAGGACTTTTAAAATAATTTAATATTCATAATGTAATTGAGTCAGAGTAACATGGCCTTCATAAAAAAAGTGAAAATTTTATGTGCTTTCTTACTTCCTTTATTGTTTGTTTTCCCTTTAAAAATTTTTACCACATGTGGGAAGAGCACAGTTTTGTATGTGTTAAGGTCTTAAGAACTCACAATTCACTCTAATATGAAAAATTAAGAGGAAAGAAAAATGTGGCTGTCAGAAATTAAGAGTAGCTGGGATAGCTCAGTCTTCAACTCAGACCTTTGGGAGAAAGTATGGATAAATTTCTGGAGAAGAATTGAGGGTCTCATCATTGAATGAATAGAGGGGACAAAGAGACATCAGTGAGGAGCAGAAGGCTAACTGGGCAGAAATAAATATGATAGGAAGATATGGTTTGCTGGTTACCAGTGAAGCAGACCAAATACTGCCAGACAGGGAAAGAAAAGAAGAGCTGTCAAGATAATGGAACTAGAATACACAACAGAATTAGATGATGATGATGATGATGATGATGATGATAAATAAGGAAAAATGTGGAAGCTAGAATCATATGGCCTGATTTTAAAACTTGTTTTATAATTGAAAGAAGACAATTCAGTCAGAAAAATTACCAAAATGTGTGGATAGTTCACAAAGAAGATATGCTGAACAAAATAAACCAACAAAAGTATATTTACCATCATCAGCCATCAAAAAAATTGTAATTGATACCATGACAAGATACCACTGTATAACTTTTAAAATGGCTGCAGTAAATATACTTTGACAGTAACAAATGCTGGTTAAGATGCTGAGACCCTACTCCTTAGGTATTGACATTGAGAACATAAAAATATAGTTACAATGGAAAAAATCTGGCACTTTTTTGTAACATTAAATATATACTTGCCATGTGATTGACAGCTACTTTTTTGGATATATATCCCAGAGAAGTAATGTCTTAGATTTGCACAAAAAAATTTCTCATAAATGTTCACTGCACCTTTATTTATAAAAACCCCAAACCAGAATCTAACCAGATGTCCTCAAGGACATCTTGAATGAACAAAGACTGTGCATACAATAATTATTATTCAGAAAGAAATAAGAATGAACTATGAACTGTAACTATGTGCAAAAGTTGAATGGATTTTTGGGTTACAGGTGCCAAAGTTTTGAAAAATGAAAAGCTGTTCCTCATTGGTGACACTGTATGTGGTTTTATCTATATCATACGGGTTTGGTTTCCAAGGGCTAGGCTGGTGAGGAGATATGCAGAATTTAATGAAGCACTCGTCTATATCTGCTTATGATGTTCTAATGCTAGTCATTCTTATCTACAGAGCTGAGAAAGTTTCCAACTGCGTAAACAGAAACAAACACAGAGACAAAACAAACAAACAAACAGCGGCTGGTGAAATTCAGTGAACACTCAGCTTGAATGAATATTGCACTAACGTCCATTTCCTAGTTTTGATGATATGCAAAATCATGTATTTATCCTAGAGAAACTGGGCCCATTTCAATGTATTGTATTAAATAAGTTCAAAATGAAAAAGCAGTAAAAATTAATAAGGATCATCTAAATTTTACTGATGAGACATATACACATAGCCTAAAATTACTTTAGTTATGATTAAATATTTTTCCAAAAACCTATCCAAGAAGTCAGACCTCATTGTAATACAGGAATTATGTCAAAAGTTGCATTTCAATCTTAGATTAACTGACATGCATTAATTCTATACTATAGATATATATATATATAGATAGATAGATAGATAGATAGATAGATAGATAGATATAGATAAAAAGATAGATATATATATATATTAACATTTACAAGAGTTACTATAATGGAAACAATGATGTAAAAACAGGGTATTTCCTTTTCAAACGGTTGTCGCCTTAGTAAGTGTGGGTTGTTGTAGGGTAGAGGATGTGTAGCTAAGACAAATATTTATTTCTCATGGTTCTGGAGGCTAATATATATCTGAGATCAATGTGTCAGCAGACAAAATACATATCCTCCTCCACGGTTTATTGATGGCTGTCTTCTTATTACCCCTTTACATGATAGATAACAAGGACAGCAGAGACAACATTTCGGTGTCTTCTTTTACAGACACTAATCCTATCAATAACAGCATCATCCTTATGACTTAATTATCTCCCCAAATCCTCATCTCCAAATACCATTATGTTAAGTGTTTGGGTCTCAACACGAATTTTGTCTGAGGCACAAATAATTAGTCAAGAACAGTTGTCATATTTACTTTTCTATATGCCAGCCTCCAGGTGTTTATTCTCAAGTGAACTCTAATCTTAACCATGTTACTGACCCACTTTGGTCAATGACACCATGACAAGTAGAATCATAGATGGTGAATATTCTATTCTCTCATGCAGCTGAGCCATGTCTTATGGCAAAAGGAAGTATATTTACTAATCATGACATCATATATAAATAGTCACACTGATGATGCGACTGAAATTTCAGACATCTGAACATAGTTATTTCAAAATAACAAAATACAAGATAGTCTAGAACTAAGTATACAATAGCCGAAAAATATAATCATTGATGAATTTTGTGGCAGATAAAAAAATAATTTTCTGATTTGACCTACTTTCTCAATGAAATAAAAATCAAGGTCCTCAGTCCAGAGGGGGAAGTTTTGGAAAAGTGCTAAGGATATGAAGCTAGAAAAGAAAATTATGAAATACTCATCCAGTAGAGAAGATGCCAAGAGAAATTCAGTAGAAATTAAGTTATGATGATTTCATTTTCCTCAGTCATGCTCAGCTAACCATGCTCAGGAATAGCATCAACAGAGAATTCATAAGGTACTAACAAGGAGGAAGTGGTAGGCAAAGGAATTCACAAGGTGAGCAAAGAAAGAGAGCACTATGATGGAGCTTAGAATCTACCAACACAATGTTTGAGTTACTTTTCTGTTGCTGCAATAAGACACCAAGACAAGGCAACTTTTAGAAGAGGTTTTTGGAGAATTATAGTTTCAAAGATGGAGTCTGTGATCATCATGGTTGGGAGGATGTCAGACTGGCAGGTAGATGCTGGAGCAAGCACCATGCAGGGAGAGATAACTTTGGAACAGCTTGGGCTTCTGAAACCTCAAAGCCCCAAGTGGCACACCTCCTCCAACAAGGTCATACCTCCCAGTCCTTCCCAAACAGTTTCACCAACTGGGGACTAAGTATTCAACTATATGAGCATATGGAACTCATTCTCATTCAAACCACCCCAGCAATAAGAAGAATGTTATTAAGAGGGGGGTATTGTGGAAACTGCTAACACTATTGGAATTCAAGAACTGCTGAAATGTACTCATTAGAGTACAGGAACTGGAAGTTGTGGGAGAGTTAGGCAGTGAATAAGTTAGGAATCCAGGGTGCTAGATTCCTTTTTCTTTTGAGGCACTGATGTTGAAACTAATAAATACAGTAAACCAAGTACCAAATTAGTCAAAATGTGATGGTGAGCAGGATGTCAGTATTAGATGATAAATTTAGACAGTAGTTAATAGTGCCATCTTGAAGAATGTACTTACAATAAATCACAGTTTGTGGAAATGAAATGGAAGGAAATGTGATCTGGAAGCAGCAATGGAGAAAAAGGTGGGGATATAAATCACCACTTTATATATTAATCCAGTGAACATCTATTATTTCCCCAGTTATAGTTGAAGCCCTGTTTGGGTTACTGGTAACGTACTTGTCAGCAAAACTTCAGGTTTGAAGGATGGAATCTGTGTTATCCCAAGAACAAATTTAACACACACACACACACACACACACACACACACTGTGATGGATGTATGAACATTCTAAAATAAATTATATGTAACTCAGTTAATGCTTATTATTCATTATAAACTGTAAATCTCTTGAGAAGTATTAAAGGGAGGGAGTTATAGGCTCCATTAGAAAAGGGAATCAATACCCTCATGGGAACACCAGTTTAAACAAGAAGATAAATAGTACATTGAAGAGGTTGGGGATAGAAAACATTTTGCTGATGAGAGACAATGAATCCCAAAGCTCTCAGTGAGAAGGAAAACAGAGGTGAGTGAGAGGTGAGATCTGACTGGTGAATATCTAAAATACAATGGCTGACATTTTTGTGGTGACCCAGATGAACAGGGCTATTAGTTTGATGGAATTAATCCCAATGTTCTTTTAGGGGAAGGAGAATAGTCCCTTTCCATTTGGGAACTAGGAGCTTATTTTGCTGTGGTGGTAAATATATGAACAAAGATAAACCGTGGTAATACAGATAATGAAGAGGTGAATTATTGTTAGAAATGTCACTAGATCTCTGTATTCTAAGGTAGGTTTAGAAGTGACTGGTTAGGAAATAAATGCAAGAACTAAGTGAGATTGTATCTATGAACTTCACAAGTTTGTTAAATAAAAGAATATTTGTATGAGAGATTTACATTAAGCACATAGGTAGTATTTTTGGGCTAGAGACATAATTCATATTACTGTTTTCATATGTCCTTGAAACATTAATTCATATATGAAAAATAGTAAACTTCCATTTATTTTGGAAACATTGGCAATAACAGCTTTCTAAAAGGTATATTTAGTTTGTAACATAACTAGAAAGTAGACAATGAAATAAATTATGGGTCACCTCTAAGACTGAACTCATTATATGTTATTATAAACTTGTCAGCTATCTGGGAGAAGTAAATCAAGAAAAGAATTTTAGATGTCTGCTTTTTCTTTTGGTATTTGTGACTTTAATATAAGGTTTCTATTTAAAAACACATACTTAGGAGCTGTAAGATGGTCCAGTTGGTAAAGTGCTTGCTGTTCAGGCTTGAAGCCTGAGTTCAGATCCCCAGCACCCACATAGCAGCCTGGTACAGAGTTGCACATCTGTAATCCCAGCACTGGGGAGGGAGACACAGCTGAATGGAGCTAGCTGACCAGCTGAATTGGTGAGTTCAAGGTTCAGTGAGAGATGAGGTCTCAAAAAATTACAGTGTATAAAGATTGAGGCAGACTCCTGTCACCGACTTCTCCCCTCCACCCACATGTACACACATGTAAGTACACGCACTGAAGCAACATACGCAAGTAAATTCATATTCAGATTCCACCTAATTGCAAACAGTAAGTTTTAAGTTTTGAATTTGTAGGTGCGAAATATTACTTAGACATATGCTAAGATAGTAACACAGAAACACCCGTGATTAACCCAATCTGCATCTTCAACGTTGACTTTTAAGTGTCAGTATTATTTCCAATAAATAAAAACTGAATTTTCAGATCTCCCTGACCTCACCTGTGTGTTTGAGAAACTATGTAATTTAGGTATTCACTTTGTTGCACAGAAATATTTTAATCATAAGTAAATAGGCCCCATACAGCTCATGTCAGTATGGTGATTGATGTGTTTTAGATTGATCTTTGATAAAATGATATTATGAAGTCCAACATTTTCTTCATCATTCAAAATAAAATGCCAACTCCTATAATTACCCCAAACCATAGTGAGATCACAGGAAAGTCCACCCTTCATACAAAAACTTTTAATTGGACATTTATGTGACAAATGTTTAGTAGCTGGTGAAAGCCAAATTCCAATGAGGAAAGTAATGTAGAGAAAGATGGGTAGACTTCAGGTTTTACTTGTCCACCTCATTGGTGTGTGCTCCTGAGGTCCCCAGGTTTTTGCAGTAGTTAGAGAACTAGGCTCACTAACGATTGGAGGAAGTCTGTCAGTATTCCCTTCTAATACAATAGACAAGAAATTAAGTTTTTGATCAATGATAGAACCAGAGTTTGTCTATAATGTATAGGATGTGGATATCAGCTATTGTGTTGTATTGTGTAATATGAGTCATGTAAGAGACTTTACTTTGGGTCCTAGGCTGTATTCTCAGCTCTAGGGATATGAACACAGAGTGTCCAGGATAGAAATACAGTAGACACATGTTGAATTACTTAATGAATAATAAATATCTGAGAAAGAAGTTTTTAGTGCTTACTTAATGAAATCTAGTAACCAGCTGAAGAAAATACAGGGAAAATCTATATAGATGACTTTTTCTCAAAGGGAAAACTCTGCTAGAGGGCTTATTTCCACAGGACACACTCTAGGTGGCTGGAAAACCAATGCTTAGAGCAAAGATTTTCTGCTTGAACTCTGTTTTTCACCAAAGAAATGTTAGCAAGTTTCACATTTTTGTAAAAGTTGAGGTTTTGCACATGGATGTTGGGCAATGTAGGGTACCATAATTTAAGTCCTTTATTACATTATGTCTCCTAGTGCCTTAAGTAGTGCACCTTGATTGCCAACATGGAAAGTACTGCTCTACAAGCAAGGATATTCATGAAGGAGTAATCATTTCCTCCGAGATGTTAACTCTTGCTATTTGTATAGCAATTTGTTTCTTATGTTTTGATTTGATGGATGTGGAAATCCAACTCACTCCACTAGCAACTGTTTTCCTAGGTAAATGGTTTTAAAATAATTTGTGTTTTGGAGCCCAGATAAAACATAAATAAATGCAAACTGATTTTCAAGAGATATTTAAAATAGCCAAATACTATAGGTCACTTTAAAATTAATTTGAGTATTTAAATTTACTTCATTAATACTGATGAGTATAGACAATAAACTTATGCATATTCAAATAGTCACATGCTTATATAAATCTTAAACATTAAAAATGTGTTTTTTTATCTCATGTTATCTATAACTACCTATAGTTTTTATATTAATTAATATATTAGTGAAGGAACATATTAAATATTTTTAGTCATTAGCAATGAGAAAAATGAAGATTTATCTATTAAGTAAACTTTTAATAAGAAAGGTATATTTGATTTGAAAAAGTATTTGTTTTGATTGGCAGTAATAAAGTAAAAATATATTGTAAAACACATTGATTCACTTAGAAGACCTTTAGTCTCATTCACCCAAATTCTTTTTAATATCTAGTTTATTTGGCATATAAGAGAACAAGGAGAAAGTATACCTCATTTAATATAAGTTATATATAAACTATACAACTCATTTTTATGAAATAATATTATTGTTTAAAGGGATAGGATTAAATTTCAAAGAACTCATGACATATATCCTCCTATTTGTTGATTCATGCATATTGATATAAGAGAACTTTTGCATCAAGTTTATTACGATTGGCACTTGCTGTAGGCGCTCTTCACAAATACAAAGGCATATTAGTTATAAGAGAACTGTTAAATTTTTAAATCATGCTAAGACTTTTTGAATAAAATATGAACCCTAGTTTTAATATTTTTCCTTTATAAAACAGCTATTTCTTCAATCATGCAATGTGTGATTTTTTTGGAGAGAGAAATTAAAGTAAAAAACATACTATGTTCACATTCTGCTTATGTTCCACATTTAGCTATTTCTTCATACCTATATTTCAAAGAGGCACTATTCATTTGAAGACAGAATAGTTGATTCATTATTGGATAGAACAGAACAAATTAATCACAAGGAGTATCTTACCATTTCTTCTAATATAGCATAATCATATTTTAAGCATTGCTTGAGCAGTCTGTTAATATGTGCCTTGGGTGCTTTCTTAAGTATAACAAGGCAAACTGGAGACCCTCACAACACAAGAAAAGTATTAATGCAGAAATAATCCATGCCCTTGAGTCTTAATACCTCTTCCTACATTATTATGTCTTGAAATCATTAATATTGTACAATATGTCCTTCTTTGCCAGCACAGGCAACTCTGCAAGTGAGTCACAATGAACATGAAATATACTAATGGAATATTTTATATTATAAAGATCAAGCCTCACTTTTTATTACTTTTTAATAAAGAAATGTTGTGAAATAAAGAATTTCCTTTCATTCTGCAGTTCAATTTAGCACATTATTTGTTCAAAAGAAATGAATACTACATTTCACTAACAGAAAATAACTCACTAGACCAGAATCTAATATTTCACATTTCCTTTTCCTAGTTTTAACTGATTCTTTCTGTTTTTCTCTTCTCATCTGGCCCAAGAGTTTGACTGACCGACAAATTATTGAATTCAGTAGGAAATGATGCCAGTGGACAGAAGGAGCACCCAGTTCACTTCCCTAGAAATGTTAGCGAGATCAGAAGGTATTTCTCCCTTTCTATTATTTTTGAAATGTGACAGCATAAGCAGGATGAGCGCTTATCTTTTTAGTCATCTAAATATGCAACAGGTCACTTGTTTTCTCTGTCTCTCACAGATCACAATAGCTCAAAAACTCCAGTTGGCTTTCTCTTCCATATTTATGCAGCATACAAACAGTTCTACTACTTTCACGGGCCTTGGCATGGCTCGAGCCTTTCTCATCTTCTGCTTGGATTGTGCAGTGCTTTCTTACCTGGTGTCTCCATTTTTACCTGTTCTTACCCTTCGGCTCCATAGTCTAATCTCACAACTGTCACCACAGCGGCTATCTATTAATATGTAAAACAGATGAGCCCTGTGCCCAGAACTACCAGGGGTCTTCCATTTCATTGAAAATGAAGTGAAAAGCTGTTGAACAGGTTGTGAGACATTTTGTAATATGCACATATGCACAAAGACCTAAACCACTATCTCCTGTTACTCCTATTACACTGGCCTCCTGGTCTTTGATCAATCAAATCAAAGACACCACCATAGAAAATTTCAGAAGAGCCTGGGTAACTGCTCTGCTAGTTGTCTCAGTTGAGATGCTCCAAATATGGATTAGCTTTATAGTAAAGAGCACTCATTGACGATAACAATCTTTCCATGACCACCATTTCTGGTCACCTCCTTCGCTATTTTTTCCACAAAAATTTGTCACCTCTAATATATTATTTGTCACCACTAATATATTATTCTTCATTTCATTTGTTTTCTTCTTCACAATACAATGACATCTAAATTCATCTGTTTTTGTTTCTACTTGTCTTAGTCACTGTTCTATTTCTGTGAAGAGACATTATGAATAAGGCCATTTATAAAAGAAACATTTAATTGAGAACTTGAGTACAGTTTCAGGGATTTAGTTCATTATCATCATGGCGAGGAGCATGGCAGCAGGCAGGTACAGCACTGGAGAAATAGCTTAGAGTTTTACATTCTGAACCATAGGCAGCAGGCAGAAAGAGAGACACAGGGTCTGGCACTGGCTTTTGAAATCTCAAAGTTGACCCCCAGTGGCACTTTTCCTGAAACAAGACCACACCCATTTCAAGTAGGCCATATTTCCTAATAATTCTAATCCTTCTCAAGTAGTTCTACTTTCTGGTGACTAAGTGTTCTAATATATGAGCCTATGGGGCTATTTTCATTGAAACCACCTCATTACTATAGTGATTAGAATAATATATTAGGTAAGGGCTTACTGAATGCTTGTTGGAGTTATAAACAAATAATAATCCTGGGAAGATGGGAAGATGGCTCAGTACTTAAGAGTACTTGCTACTCTATGGAGAACCCAGGCTTTGTTCTCATTGCCTAAATTAGAAGGCTCATAATTGCCAGTGACTCTAGTTTCAACAGATTAACAGCATCTACAGGTACATGCTTGCTAATGGTATACATACAAACAAGTAGATCCATGCAACATACACATAAATAAATTTTAAAAAACCCTAAAGTGAGGAAAACACACATCTAATAGAAAATAAATAAAATTGGAACACTGTTCACATGGAAGATGCTATTTATATTTTACCAGCTTCATGTAATCAGTAAAACTGACCCTCCCCCATCAATAAAGACATTACAAAACAATAATTCTACTAATCAAGGCACAGATATTATTGTTGTACTTTTTCTAACAATTTACAATTACTCTTACAGCATTAATCTCTATGTAAACCCGTAATTATACTTGCAGGTATTCTTACTGGCAATTACAATTTCATAGACTCCAACAGTATTATAATATATATTAAGGACAGAACATGAGGAGACAGAGTTAAAGAACCAATGGCTACCACCATACCAGCACAGAACTTTCACAGAGTGACCCCATCTAAACATTTGCAAATGCTTCAAGACTTGTCCCAGTTGCTTTAAGAGTAAGTAATGGGGGGAGAATACATCATCTAGAAAATATTCACAGGAGGCCTGATTTGGACCAACAGGAGCCAATGAGATTGGCAGAAAATGATCCAAATGAGGTAGTTTCTCCCCTGTTTCTGAGTTACTCAGACATAAGGACCAGCTAACTGAGGTGAGCACATGGGGTCATTCATCCCAATCAGGTTGAGAGTTGCTTTGTCATTTAAAAAAAAAATAACTGGCTTCTGAGATTACTGTGGCCTAGAGAACCACAAAGGGAAATCATGCCTATATATTTAACTATTGTTTGTCTGTATAGAAGTTACTGGAGTAGCTGCACTTGAAATATGGCAAAGCTGAGAAATAATACTTAGATGACCATGTTTCTAGTGAATATGAAAGAAGGAAAACAAAGCCACATGAACAGTGACATCTCTACTACAGCTTTCTGCCCATCAGATAGCTGTGCTATATCTTCCTCCACCTATAAAGTACTTGCTGATGTTTTTCTGACCTAGAAATGAAGACGACACAAGATCCCAGTCCGCCACTGCATGTATTCCATAGCCCGAGTTCTCCAGATGATGCTCAGGCTGCTCCTAGGCAAAACAAAGCTCTCTGCTCACTACTTCCGCCAGTATAAATTTAATGCACAATGATGGGACAGGGATGAGAAAGCAACTGTACAGAAGGCAACAGTGAAAAGCAAAGTGGGAAACACAAACCAACTCTTCTGTGAATTGCCTTAGAATCCTAAGAAAGTAAATTGAGGAACTTCTCCAAGGCACCAAAGAAAGTTCCCTGAGTGAACCTTACATGCTCACAAGAGGGGTGCTTCTCACACTAAGGTTTGCTTGTTTTATTTTTTGGCTTTAGAGTTTGGTTTGGCTTGTGTTTTTCTTCTGCGCATTCTAACTCTGCTTCACAGCAGATTCTTGTCAACTGTTTTTGATTGCCTTATCTCAAGTAGGAGTTCTTCTCTTAGGACTTCTTTTCCTTATGACTGGGGACACCGGAAGTTCACTTCCTTTGGATATACATTTGTAGCCTCAAGAACTTTTTTCAGAATGGGTGAGTTACTAGCTATAAGCTCATGATTTCTTTGTCAGCGTGATTCTCGCACAAACCCAGGTTTCTGATAAATTTGCTTCCAATGAACAAAATACAATGAAAAAAAATCACAAACTGAAAGTGGTTCTTAAACTTGCTTTGTTTTCCTTTTTCCACATAATTTCAAGGACATTTGAAACAATATACAGAAAATTAATGGCATAGCATTTATTTCCCATCATTTCTTTGAGAGAAGCTATTGAATTTTCCAAGTTCCCCTGTTCCTTTCTACCGTTGGTACAAATTGCTGAATTCTTGTCCATGTGTTGTCCTGTTAAAACAGCTGAAGCAGCTACACTCAGTAACATTTTGGCTGTTTCCAACCCCTTTCCTTCCAGCTACAAGTGGAGCAAGCACATGGTCTGCCTTCCAAACACCAAAGTGACAACGTGATGAAGCTGCTCAGCCAAACACAGTTACCTTGGGAGAAAAACAGCCAGGAATCTCCCAGAATGCATGGTGCAATATTATAGAGAGCAGATGCATGACAAATTCTATGACTGCTTTAAAAATGCTACCTCTCTAAATTATTTATAATCTCACTGAGGAGAGTGATTGAGTCTGAAAGTCTCCTTATGTCTGTAGCAGAGCCTAACACTGTTAAGTCATCTCATGAACACTTATTCATTAAAGTTATGTATAAATGCCTAGAAAAAGAAACATAATTTTTTTTACAGCTGGCTGAGATAATTTTTAATACTCCTATGCAATCTTTATCATTTTGTAGCATGTAGGATAAGACAGCAAATTGTAACACAATTTGAATATGAATATGGAAAGTCTAACTTCTAACTCTATACCCTTCGTAGGTACTTATGGACCCACTCTTTATTCATTCATGCAAGTAAACAACCGTATGGCAAAACTCTGTGTTCAGGATACAATTGTGCATGTGCCTGAATGTGTATGTATGTCTGCACGTGTGTTTTTGTGTGTGCATGTGTGTGCACATGTGTGTGCATGTATGTGTATATGTGTGTGTATGTGTATATGTGTGTGTATGTATGTGTGTGTGTGTGCATTTGTGTGTGTTTCAAGTATGCATGAGCACTTAGTAACTGACCTTAAAGGGCATATTTAAAAGTTGAAGTAGGAAAACAATGGTTTCTAACTGAAACACATACATCTGTCAGTTCATATGTGTGATCCTTGAGAAGATCACCAAAATATGCTATCGAACCTCTGTAGAGTGAGCCCTTACCCAGACTGAGTACCTTAGATAATGTTCAGAGAAAGCTGATATTGCTCTTTATCTGGAATTTTATACAGGTTATACTTCACAGTGATCTAATATTTTGGTGAATGGCCAAATGGATGATGATGACATATATCGATTAAAAATATTTTGTCATTAAGAACCATGTGGCATCCTGGGAAGGGTAAGCTATACAACAAGACACAGCTTCTTTGTGAACACCAAAATTACCAAGGTAAGTAACCTCTCCCTATAAGTCACCAAGCCATTTCAAGCAACCTGTGAGGTTTTAAAGCAAGACTTCCATAGCTTGAACATACCACAATGGCTCTGTAATTACATTGGTAATTATAAACTAAACTTTGATGGTTTGATTATAACTCTAAAAGACATCAACATCCACTCAGAATTAATCAATATCCTCCTTTACTTGTTCTTGTGTGCGGTACTTCAACTTCAAAGTCAATATCAGTTTTTGTCATTGTTGATGAATTTGATTGAGGCCATACTATTGATGGAAAAAATTTAAATTTAGAGAAATTTGACACTAATCAAAAGTAATTTTGATCTGCTATGTCAATATGTACTGGGAATCAATGACGACAATATTTATGTCATAGCCAAGGGGAAAGTTGTCAAGTCACAACTTGTGAGGTTCATCGGGATCAGTTTCGATTCATAGCTGGGTTTACACATTCTGAATGGTTAGTAGATTTTAAGATTTATTTTCAAATGCACTGCAGTCTTCTATTTGGATCTTAATCTAAGTCAAAGGTGATAAAAATTAAAATTAGATAACTGTGCTGAAATTCCAATGACTTAGTACTGTAAGTATTTATGAAATTTGACCATATGATACAGAAACATAATCGAACTAGAAATTTGTGCATACGATTGATTATCACAAGTTAAAATGATGCTCAGCTGAGGATCAAAACAGTTGCCCTGTTTTAGATAGAATTAGGTAAGAATGTTTCATTAGGAGCCATGGTTTCTCACACAGGATATACAAAGTTTAGTCAGTAGTTCTTTTATAACGCAGATGGATTATGTGATTTATCTGCCTATGCTTGAATCCGTCAAGGTTTAGTGAAAGTCACAACTGCTCCCATTACCTCAGTGATCAACGCTTACCAGAGGAATGTTAACAACATAAGTTGTGTTCTAACTAATGAGAAGAAAAGAGTCCTAAGGAACAAACAAAGCTCCACCATGGAAGACCTACCAACCCCAACACAGAAATAACAAAGGAAGTAAGATATAAATTATTAATGCTCAGCTGCCTAGAATTAAAAAAATTCTTTGGTTTGATCCTCCGAAATCATACAACACACACACACACACACACACACACACACACACACACACACACAAATAAATGAATAAAAATGAAAAGAACTGAAGGAGATTTCCAAATATGAAGTGGCTGAAATTAGACTTCAGAGAAGATAGCATTTCTGTGCCAGTGATGAGGTGTTTCTGTCTAAAGGTTATAGCCTGGGAGCAATGGGGAATGTAGACCATGGAGAAGAGGTGTCTGCTAGCTGCTGTTTCTCTCCCTAAATAGTGTCCTGGTGAGAGGTTGCTTTGGTAGAAAGAAACCTGTCACTGGAGTCTGCTATAGTAATGGAACCGGTATTGTTGTTGAGGTAAAATCAGTGGGGTGATAGAAAGTCTACAAAATGCCCATGGGAAAGGTAGTAAAAATGAGGGCCTCTCACATAGCCACACTCAAAATCTGCTGCATGCATGAGCTACTGACAGGGCTAGACGAGTCAACCAACAATGCCACAGTGAGGTTTACAGCCCAGGTGCAGCATCAAGGAATCACAGTCCAGTGTGTAGAGAAAGGAGCTTAATAACTGCTACATGGCCTTAGGACATCATTTACACGTGGGTCTTAAGATAACCTTTGGCTGAATCTTTCCATGTATGTTGTTAAGAGTCACAAGCACCTAATTGCCCTCTGTTCTTACAGTGCCACTCATAACTCAGGAAAGATGGAGAACAGTAGTTTAAGGTTTCAATTGTATGTGTAACTCTAAGTCTCAGTTTTTATAGTGGCTCCATTATTCTCTTTTAAAATAAGTTATATTGGATGCAGTGCAATAGTTTGCCTAACATTGCAGGAAGGAATCATCCACAATTTTGGATCTGAACATTGTTTCAACAACAAATGAGACTCAAAGTCTGACAGGTAATCTCTAAACTTAAACAATATGATATTTGATAAAAGCCTAATGTACCTTATTTGTATCTTCCTTGTCTATTTAACAGATTATAATACTGTTAAAGATCTTGTAAATGAAATGAATGTGGTTTGAATTAAGATAAATATAAAAACTTCCATATTTATAGTTTTTTACATTTGTGAATTACTGAAAATTATGGGTTGAGGAAAACATTCGAATGTATCAATAAAAATTAAGAATAAGCCAATTCCATGACATTCATGAATACCAAACTGACTTCCACAGTGCAGAGATACAGCAACCCTGTGCAAGGCACAGCAAAAATTCTGTTTAAATATCCATTTCTATCATCTTCTAATAAACAGCTTCTACTTGACACAACCCTAATCTCTTAACACAGGATTGATCGTGTTCTCGACACTCAAAAAGGAATTATCATATCAGCAAAGATCAGTAGAGTTGGAAATGGATTCCATAAAGATTATTTCCATCACTCTCTGTAGTCTTAGCAACTAACAGTTTCTTTTAATATTTCCCAGTGGCTCCATTGGGGAAAACAACACACGCCTACTCATACAAATGTTTATCAATATAGATAGATAATGTTTAAAGTGCTTCTTACCTATTGACGTCCCAGATTTTACTAGTCATATCCAGTGAGGCAGAAGCCACAAAATCACCACCAGAATGCCATGTGCAGGACCATACTGCGTGGGTGTGCCCTTCAAATGTCAACACGCATTCACCATTTGAGAGGTCCCATAATTTAATTGTCGTGTCACCACTTGAAGTAGCCAACTTGATGCCACTGTTTTCAAGAAAACAAAAAGACAATTTGTTTTAAAAAAAAACAATTCATGCTTTTCCTGAACTATTTATATATTTATATAAATTTATTTACATATATATATGTATACATATATATAAACTATTATGAGTGATGTGTGAGTTTAACTGGGGCTTATTTGCTTTAGTTACATTACACACTTAAATGGCTATGCTTTTGGTAATACTTGAGTCTACACAATTGTTTACTTTGATTAGAAAATCATAATATGAGATAAACAGCTAATATGTATTTTTTAAATAGAATGCTCCTGATTAATTCACCAAAATAGCACTTTCTCTTTTAACCTGAGTTAAGTTCAAGGTTATGTGTTATATGTGAAAAAGGAGACTTCAAAATGAAGACCACTCAGACATGTTACGATCCTTTGAAAGATAATAGGAAGAAAGTTGTAATTGACCTATGTCACACTGATTACATTCCTCAAGAAGATGAAGAATGAGATTTCTTTTTTGAGCAGTATCATTAAAATGAGATTTTAAGGCACTGAGTAATAGAGGCTGAATCATTGGATTTTTCTACTGAAGTTATTAGCAGATATTTTCAAAGCTATGGTTTTCAAAGAGTGGACACTAAATCCAGTTTAAGGAAGCAGTAGTTGTAAATGATCAGAAGAAGCTAGCTTTTCTTGGGAGTGTGGGGGAAAACTATCAGCTGCAAGCAAATTACACTTTCATCATCTCCGTATGAGTTGACCTTGAATATCCTTTGTGGTCCCTTAGTAGCATTTACACACAGAATAGTAATGGCCTCCTCCTCAGACTGTGTTTCATCATACAGAAACATCTTTTCTCTAATGTGTAGCATCATGCTTGGCTAGTTGAGATGCTCAAAAAAACACCTTAGAATAAATAAGTCTAACTGAATGAATATGTGAATAAAGTAACAGTATGAATAGAGAAGGAAAAATATATCTACTGCCACCAATGTGATTCCTAACTGCATTCTAAACACTAATATTTACTCCCATTGGTAAGTGTAGATCTCACCCTTTATCGAGGAGGCTTCATTTTGAAGCTTCGGGAGATCATTACAGAAAGCCTCAACTAGTCAAAATGTGGAGAACAAGAGACAGTTTAGTGCCCATGTCCAGCCCCAGGTGATTTATCCACAACACAGCTCCTGTATCCAAGGCTCAGGGGACATTACAGAAGAGGGGGCAGAAAGACTGTAAGAGCCAGAGGGCCAGGAAGTCTGCTGTGAGATCATGACTTCTGAATATAACAGGGAACTGTGCCCATGAAATCTCAGAAACATGGCTGCCTAAACATGACCTACACAAATCCAATAACAGATGACATCCCATTGTAGGGGGGGAAAATCTCAACAACTTTACCCCCCAGCTGAAGAGTTTCAGGCAACTAACAACCTCTGACAGTCTTCCACAGGGATGAGCCCTCTGACTGGTTATCCCATACCAAATGATCATCCCTAGAAACATATAAATGCAGGCAACACTGGGTAAAATCAGGAGGTTATATGTGAATGCGTATTCCCTTGTACATGCATTTAACAAAAAAAATGATTAAAAAATGGGAGGCTATGAATTTGGAAGGGAGGGGTTTTAGACACACAGGAGATAGGAATGGAGGAAAAGGACAGAAGAGATGATGAAATTCTATTTTAATTAAGTTATAAAAAGAAATGACAAGATCAGGAAAAGTATTTGATTGTTAAGAGTGAACTTTTTAAGTGAGACATAAATTCTCATTTATACAGGAGAAGCAGGCAGCACTGTCAGGGAGATCTTGAAAGTGCTGCAGACATGGAGGAGTACGTGGTCTGAAGACAGTCTCATTAAAGTCTATTTACTTTTCAAATTAGCATAGCTGAAAAGTTGCCATATGACAGTCAGTGTTTCACAGTTAGAAATTAAACACATTCTTTGCTTTGTAGCAATTGTCTGTTATTCATGTATTTGCCATTTATACTTCTAGTTTTCAATACTGAACACCAAACAATAAAGAATATATTTATCCAAAATATTTAAACAAACACAAAACAATTGCTTCCTTTTCTTTAACCTGTTTCCGATGGGCTAGCCTGCTATCATGGATCAAAGTCTTGGTCTAGGGTAAGAATTATTGTTGACCTTTATTTTGCCTGTAGCTGAAGAACTCTCCACATAACTTTAACATGCTTCGCTCTTAATTTAAAACACAGCTGGGATGTTGTATTGTCATTTCTTTCTAAGTCTCACAAACTGATATTTAATAATAAAAATAAATAGTATTTTCAAAAGTTTTTAAAATTATTGCTCATGTATATAAACTCTTCCAAATAACAAAGAAATAGAAGTTCTTGAATATTGTTTTAAAATATATTTTCACCTTTCAAAATATGTATGTTAAAATATGAAACCATTTACTTTTGGTTCTTGAGAAGATAAAGGACATTACTGAGGAGAGAGTGTATATAAAAAGAGAGGGAGAGGACCTGAGAAGGGACTATAAAATGTGATCTTTAGTGATGTAAGTTAGTGCTTCTCCAGCATTCTGCTAAATGCAGGAACTGCCAAAACCTCCAGAAGAGCAGGAAAAGTACGTCCCTTACTGCTAAGATCTATCTGTCGAAAGCCTAAACTCATAATGTATTCATATATAAAACATATGTGTGCCATTACATGTGTTCACTCAACAGGAGAAATGAAATTAGACAACACAGTGATAACATCCAAATATTCAGGTGACTCATTACCTTTATTGCTAAGCAGAGGGATGGGTCAAGAAAAAAAAAGAACGGTAATTTTTTTCTTTTATTCTTTTATTTTTTAGATGTTACTGTCTCTCTCTCTCTCTGTGTGTGTGTGTGTGTGTGTGTGTGTGTGTGTGTGTATCACCATAAGTGGGTTTTGAAGTTTAAAAAGTCCATACCGGGGCTACAGTCTCTTTCTCTGCCTGCTGCCTGTGCATCAGGATACAAAGCTCTCAGCTATTGCTCCAGCACCATGCCTGTCCGTGTCCCATGATGATGATATAAAGACTCACCCTCTAGCACTGTAAGCAAGATCCCAATTAAATGTTTTCTGTATAAGAGTTGCCTTGTTCTTGCTGTTTCGTCACAGAAATTTTAACCCAAACTAAGACAGTGTAAGTAAAATATATTACTATCTGTTTTACTTGGGTCATAAAATATTTATATTAGTAAAACACACTTATAGAATTTAGATATTTGAAAAGTATTCAGGCATATTTATGACTTATTTAGAATAGTATTTACGATAGGCCTCAATTATAGGATGCACTGGGGAAAACATTTCTGCAAGTTTCTTATAAGCTTCACCTTTGATAAAGAGCTGGCAGTTCATTGCATGGGCTTGCAGAATGAGAGCATTCTCCACTGGAACAGAATAGATCAAATGTAGGAGACAGCTACACAGAGAATGGTCTTCATTTGGTTTTCTGCAGTAAAAAAAAATTGCCCTTGTCCAAGTGTTCCTACTACAGTTCCAAATGATACCCCCTGTTCTCACAAAGAACCTAGAACCAACCTAGAGTCACAGAGAAAATGATTGAAAAGGCAAAAGTGTGAGCAGAGAGAACTGCACAGAGTCCAGCAACATGGGAGAGGCAGAAGGAAGGGCCCATGGAAGAACAGCCTATGCCTGAGTGTCTCAGGGGCTCAGGGAGTATGACTACAGAACAGGTAGAACTCAAGAAAGAAACCAAGAATGCAGAAAGGAAAGTATTTTTATGACAATAATAAAACCAGGAACAATTAGAGTAAATTACCATTGAATTCTTTTCTGTTGGACTCTAGACGCTTCCTTGAAATATTCTGTCTTTGAGGAGAGTATTAAAAGAGGAATAACATGCAGCACAGTATGGAAAGAGAATAACCTCCAGACTAAGACATCTAGCTCTCCCTCAAACTACCACCCTTTCCTGGGTTATTTTGTTTATAGCTTTGAGTTCCCTTTACTCTGTTGCTTGGCCACCTTCTTTTTTTATTCTCTTTAACATATTTATTATAAGAATGCAACATGTTGATGACAAATCCAGTCTGGAAGACATATCCAAATACATATGAAGACATATGTGGGCTTCATATGTAATTGATTTTGTTCTACATGCTTTTTCTTGGTTTTATTTCTTTTTTAACTGGGTGATCTCACATATGAGTCACATGGAAAGCAAAACAGCAGCACTCCATCACATGGCCTGTAAGGTCCTTACCTGCATCTCTCCCTGCCCTTCATGTGACTGTCAACCACTTTTCTGCTCTCAGTAGACATAGCGTGTACACATAGAGAATGCAGTAGTTAGGTTTACCCTGATAAATAGTCACATTATCTCCTACTATAGATAAAAGAATCCTGGGAGCTAGTATATAGTTCTTGTTCCAATACTTACAATAAAATCAATCCTAAGGCACGTCTACAATGGAAAGGAGGAAAAGCAGATAAGTGGACACTCCATAAATTATCTTTGTATGGATTAATAAGCTACTTATTTTACATGAATGTTCTTTTCAGATTTACTTTATTCTCATGTGCATTAGTGTTTTGCCTACATGTATATCTATGCTCTAAATGAATACCTGGTGTCCATGGAGGTCAGAAGAGGGGGATGGACCCTCCTGGAACTAGAGTTACACTGTTGTGAGCTACCATGTGGGTGCTAGGAACTGAATTCAGGTCTTCTGCAAGAGCAGTAACTAGTTTTAACCACTGAGATATCTCTCCAACCCTGGTTCCCTCTCCTCCACTTTGGAACATACTATTGGCTGAAGGATTCTTTTTGTGGTATTGGCGATGAGGAAAGAAAGACTTCAATGAAAAAAAATAAGGGTGTGTCAATATGGCACAATTTTTGTATAGTAAGACATCTTTATATACAGGACAATAACATAAAATTACATAAGTACTAAGCTGCTAATTCTGTTTTCATATTTGTAGTTATACAATTGTATAGGTTGTAAAAGGAAAAGAATGCTGGTAAGCTGGTTTATTTAACTTTAAACAGGTCAAGACTAATGATGCTACCCTGGAAATAATATATAGGGGTCCTAGAATTCCCTTCAAGATTATAATTCTAAAATATTTGAAATTCATTTAATTTTGTTTTTCTAATTACATTAGACATCCTTCTGAGTAGTGTATGTCATTAATACATGTTTTCTTGGAAAACATAGCCTTGTCTGATTAGAAATTTTTCTTATGTATATGCTTAGTTAAAGTCTACTTTCATTTTATCCATAAAATTATTTGGGCTATCTAAAGAATATTACATTTGAAAATTTCTTTTCTTAAAACAAATACATTATTGTTATTCATGAATTATTTATCATATATAACAGCAGATAAAAGAAAATAATCATTTATCTGATACTATAATGGCCATCCTTTATTAAACAAAAGATATGAAGGATATATTTAATTTTTAACGAAAACTCAGTTAATATATAGCATGATCCAACTGTGCCTAGTGCCACAGTACTCATAAAAAGTGAGTTAAATCACAGAGAAAAGGTCCCTGTTCTCATAAGGGTTACCTTCTAACTCGGTGGTTCTCAATCTGAAGGTCATGATTCCTTTGAGTATCAAGCAACCCTTTCACAGGAGTTGCCTAAGACCATGTTCATATCAGATATTTATATTACGATTCATAACAGTAGCAAAATTACAGTTTTGAAGTGATAACGAGAATAACTTTATGGTTGGTCATCACCGCAACATGAGAAACCGCACTAAAGGATCACAGCGTTAGGAAGACTGAGAAGCACTGCTCTAACAGAAAGAGGGATGTGAAGCGATCAAGTAAATGAGTTAGTAAGACCACTTCCGAGAGGGGTATGCTTTCCTCTGGGCGGCTAGCGTAAGGTAGCCACTGCAAAGTGGGACTGCAGCAAAAGCAGGCAAAATCAGGCAGCAACTCAAGAGCCAGAGCTAATTTTCCAGGAAGCATAGACACAAGTTCTAGGTACAGGCTAGGCTCTGTGGCAGTCAAGACTTGATGGAGAGCTTTCTTGAAGAGGAACGTGGCATGGCGTAGTGAAGCAATAGGGAAGGGTAGAGATACTGAAGGGGTGGTCCGAGAAGTGGGAGGAGCCAACCACAGAGGTAATTGCTGGCCCTTGATCATAGAGGTATCTGAAAAATCACCTAAGTGCTGAGATTTTACCCAGGAGGTTTATTGATTTGTGTAGTACCAGCTGATTAAAATGCTGCAGATACAACGTTAGACAACTCAATCCATCTTCCCCTGTGGTGCCAGCGCAGGAAACCATCTCCCTGCAGGCCAGCTATGGATCCTGTCCAACACTAGTAAGCTATGACCTAGTGCTTCCATAGCTTTTAGTCTCTCCTAAACTTTCGCCTTATCACAGAGGAGAATCCTTGAAAACCTCTTTAAAATTGTATCTTCAATACTTTGCTTCTCTAGCACTGCTTTCTTTCTTTCTTCTTCTTTTCTCTTAACTCCTCTGTAGCCATTTACTGTTTTTAGGCTTTGGTCCCTAAGGACAAGGTCTGTGCCTTCCTTCACGCTGGTAACAGCCAGCTCTTTGACTATGCCTTTCCCATACTAAATCTCCAAAAATGTTTGATTAAAATGTACATGTAGAGATGTTTTGCTTAAACCTATTTTTCATTTCTAAAGCATTATAATAAAGTACAGTATGATAGAATATACTAAGACAAAACTCTAATTTGGACAAAACAGACAGAAGCCTTCCTGTGTGGGGGAATGAATGGGTCTCTGTTTCCCGTGTCTTCCCCTTGTCACTGCGTCCTTCTCCTCTGTAGCACTTAACACTGTCTCAGAGGTCTGCTTACTCCTAGAGGGTGGAGAGACAAGGAGGCACATCCTACCTGTGTCAGAAAATGCTGCCGCAGAAGCCACTGCTTGATAAACTGTTACAAGTGGCACCATGTGTCATAGTGTGGACTCAAGGCTGAAATGCTTTATGGATTTTGGATGAGCTGCTTGACAGCTTCAGGAGATTTCTTTAGTTGACCATGGGAGTCATTGGTGAATTCACAGTAGCTTTCCACTCATAGAAAATTTGAAGCCAGTTTACATACACTGTATATGCCAACTCAACTTCAACGCAACTTCTGGCTTTATTTTATTTTTACCCATCTTAAGCTACTCTTCACATTAATCATCTCTTCAAAATCTCTTGTTTGAAAGACTTCTATATTTTTTGGACTTAAATATGTAGTTTAAAATACACAATATGTGCTATTTTTAAGGATAGAAAGATATACTCTTCCTTTAATGACTTCGTGTACTAATAAGTTGCATAAGTATATAATCAATTAATTCCAATATTCCCTAAGAACTTCAACAGATGATATAGAGAATGGAAGTGAGGGGACAGAGAATGGCCAGAGATGGCCAGGACAGTCTTCAAATGGGGAGCACATTTGAATGGAATCTATACATATAAGCAAGTGTTTACAACATAAAAATAGAGTGTTAGAACACTGAGTTTATTGTGCAAGAAATTATGGTGTATTCTCAGATCTTAAAGTTTTTTTTTTTTCATTCAAGAAAAGAAGAGAAATAGAAAATTAGACAGGTGACAATCAAATACTCAAGGCCTTTCCTGCTGTCCTATGGAATAAGGTTCTGAGCAGGGTGTCAGGAGGCCTTGGTGAGGCATAATCAGATGTTAATTTTAGGGACAGGAAGGCCAGCCTTGCTCCAGGAGCCAGACAGGAGCTCTGTGGGAGAATTATAAGCATTTCTAATGTAGACTTGCATTTAATATTGAACCTAATTACTTTGATATCTGTGCTTTGCACACGAACAGTCATTCCTGGATGAGGTAAATGAGTCTCCAGACAGGGTCTCATGTCTGTTCTATTTAGCCCAAGTGTAATTTGTAATACAAGCAATGTGCTCCTCCTTCAATGAAAGGCACTCCCAGGATGCTGCTGCTTCTGCACCTCCTTTTGACCTCTGAGCTGAGTGAGTAAAAAATCCATGGCTGCAGAATTTTTCAATGTATTCTGCTCCGACTTTCAGGACAACACGGTAACCAAAAAATTTTGAGTGTGGCATCAAGGTAAAGTCTTATGAGGATTGATTTGACAATATGTTCTAGGTCAGCAGAGAGAGGGTATACTGCCCAACACTTGTTCCTCAAAATAAGTATGGGATGGAATACAATAGTTTTTCAACACTGCTACCATGGTCTGTTTCACAAACCTGCCTCAAAATAAGAGCAGTGAAGAGCCAGGCCTTGTACAAAATTTAAAAACGTTCTAGATGAAAATAGACATAGTATTTCTCCCTCTACCCCCCCCCCCTGTGTGTGTGTGTGTGTGTGTGTGTGTGTGTGTGTGTGTATTTGTCTGTAGAGGTAAGTGGTCACTTTTAGGTGACAGGATCTCTCTCTGAAGCCTGTGACTCTCTAATTCAGACCCGTGGATCTGCCTGTAGAGATAATAATTATGCACCCCTACCTGGAAGGGTTAAATAGAAATAAAATTTGCTGACACTGAATATTTGAGAAGGGGAAACTGATACAGGGCTAAGGACAACACTGGCCCCACATTTGACACAGCCACACTGTCAAGAGTTCTAATGAGTAAGGACAATATCCCACCATGGTACTGGAAGCAACACTGTCTCTGTTCCTGGTATAAAATTGGATGTTTTCCATAATTGATGATATCATAATGACAGTATTTCAGAATGTTATATTCTCAAACCATGAGAGAATTGAAATCTATCTAACTGACTCACATATCCCTAAATATAATTACTTTTACAAATTATTCTATTTTTCCCCATTCACTCACTAAAAAGCTTCTCTATTTCCTCCTCCAGGGCGAGCGATCCCAGTGGTGTTCTGGCCCTTCTTGGGAAACTCCACCCAGAAATATTCCCTCCAGTACCCCCAGCCTGCCTCAGAGTCCCAAAACAGATCTATTTGTAAGAATTTCAAAGTTCCAGGGACTCTCTTCTGTCAAACTGCCTGATTCAGACTTTAGCTTATGACACACTTTAGTAAAATTCCTCCTGCTCTCAAGTATGACCAGTTCCCTCCTTCTGCCTTAGACAGCCTCTTCACATTCCATCCCTCCTTGCACACACCTGCTCTGTCTTGACTTCTATGCTCTATGTATGCACTGTGACCCCAGATATCTGATAGTTCACAAAGGGCAACAGCTATATACTTACCAGACATTGTCTCATCACTAGATGGTGAGCAATTCCCCTCTTAGTTTCTTACACCCAAGTAGAGTGACAACTTCACTTCAATTTTTATCTCTTTGGAGGACTAATGTCTGCCTCATGTTATATACAGTGGTTCATGAAGAAATACCTGTGTGAGTGTGTGAGTGTGAGTGTATGTGTACATGTATGTATGTGTGTGTATCTGTGTGCATGTGTGTACATGTGTGCATAAATGTATGTGTGTGTGCATGCATACTCCTGTGTGTGCAAATGCACATGTATATGCATGTGAAGGCCAGAGGCCAATCTCTGGTGCCATTTCTCAGACATCTTACATAGTGTTTCTTTGAGACAAGGACTGTCAGGGAGACCTAGGCTTTCCTACTTCTGATTCCGTCTCCCAGGTCCTAGGATTACAACTGTGTGCCTCCATACTTGCCTTTTCACATGAGTTCTGAACATCAAAAGCACATCTTCATGCTTGCATGGAAAGCACTTTATCAAGAGAACTGCACCCACTCTATCCAACTCATAGCTAGTTTATCTTTATTTAATAGCACATATATTTCCATTATTTTATTTCAACCTTTTTTTTTTGCCTTAAATCCTGGCACTAAATATAGGACTATATTTATGTTCACATATTAAAATAAAAGACTTGCTTTATTTATCTTCCTTTTGCAGGCCTTAAATACCCTTAATGTTTGCTTCAAAAGTTTCAGTTTTAAATTATTTTCTTTAACCTTATGTGAGCATTAGTCTTGTTGATGAGATCAGTTTCTTTCAAGGAAAACATGGCTAACTCTAATAAAAGCCATATTGCATTCCAACCCTGGAATGCCACCGGGCAATTAACTTTATAAAGCCATTTTTCAGAAACCTAAACACCATTTATCTAACCTAAATACCATTAATCTAAGCCATGTTTAAAAGTAGCTAATTTACTTCCCTGTCCCTCTATTTACTGCAGATGTAGATGAGAAAAAGAAGCAATAGGAACAACATGTGAATAATCAAAACCAAGGATCTCACCATCATTAAACACTTCTCTGGTCTGCTCAGAATACCATAGATCTCAACACTGAATGGGAAAGCTGTAGCTGTGAGTAGGTAGGTATCACATCACATTGCCCACAATTTTACAAGACTTAATATGAATATCAGATACCCTTCGCCAAGGCTATCCCATTCACTAGAGATGGAATTTTTCTAAAAGGATAGGCAGTTAGTTTATTATCAACTCTGAGTTCTTCACCACCAGGTTAAAGTGAATTAAGTTTAATACTCAGTAGCTCTCTACTCCTAAAATAAGATAGACTAGAGATTAGCAGCTATTAGAATTTGTCTGCTTGTCATGTAAAATCCTTGTTGGTTTTGAAATGTGTAGGTCTTTATTATTAAAATCTATAAAAGGGAAATTACACCTCTACTGTGATTCCGTAGGACAGGTCAAACTAAGACTATATACCAAATGACATCCTCAACAGTTGAGGACAATAATAAGCAAAATCTGTGGATTCTCTTTAAGGACTTGTTGCTTTGGAGACAGTGGAAAGAAGTAACACTGAAACAGGAAATTCCATTTTGTTTGTTTATGGGATCAGTGGTGCTCATTTCTACTTCCAGGTTCTAGAAAATCTACCTTTCTTGTAGAAAAATTGAGGTTGTGACCAAAAATAATTGTGAAGTTCAACTATGCAAACTTGGTAGGTTACATGACATAGACAGACTTTTCAGTGTTGAAGGAGGAAAGGAGTGGGAGGGAAAGGGACAGTTTACTGAGACACATTTTAGTTTCTAAAATTATTGCCTCCACTATGTTGAAATATACTTAGGAAAAATATCTATTTTGCTGTTCATGGGAATATTAGAAATATAAGCCTAAGGCTTTCTTGGTGGTGCAGTATAACAATTACATATCTAGTAGATTTGCAAGGTTTTATTCTGCACTGTGGTGTAATGTGCTGAGAAAATAGCTTACAGAGGAACTCAGGCATCTTTTAAATGATTTCACCTATAATAAATATTTAAGTATTTTAAATACTCTTCTTCTTCAATTCCAAAAAATACTAGTGTGAATATAGCAGTGCAGTTTTTTTTTATCTCATACATGAATTTGAAGAATTTTATTTTCAATTTAATTAATATTTTAAATATAAATACAACTTTCTGAAAGTTATCAGTGGAAAATACAACTTTCTGAAAATCCAAACAAACTACAAAATTGTTCAAGGATGAGAAATCTAGCTTATAAAATGTATGAGCATTTTATGAATGAGCACTTAGGCAAAGATGCTTAAGCTGTGTCCTTTATGACAACCACTAGTAGTTCTTTTGTTCTTCACAGCTTACAGGGCTCTAAAGTTACTTACAATTAAAAAGAAAAAAAA
The DNA here is from genome assembly GCA_026225945.1 of Cricetomys ansorgei. NCBI lineage: Eukaryota > Metazoa > Chordata > Mammalia > Rodentia > Nesomyidae > Cricetomys > Cricetomys ansorgei. Next base: position 57,584 of record JAMJFZ010003284.1, read on the forward strand.
ATAAAGCACCAAAACAGAATATAGTATATTATCCCACATCACCCGTGTAAATAGTATTTCATTGTATACAGTAGATTTTGTTCATTCACACAGAATAGGGTAACATGCCCCAGTTGTAGGAGTGAGGGAAATACTATTGTCTCTAATTCTGCCTTTACTTTTCATTGATATCACTGAGAATGAGTGTTTTTACCCTAGGCTCTTGGCCTCCCAGGAACACAAGGTTCACAATGGCAGTGTGTTCTCAATATAAAAAGCAACAGTGGGATTCTATCGGGAGACACAGATACGGGATTCTTCAAACTCTGTCTTAGAAAAGTGACTGCTGCTTTGTCCCTGTGGCCCACAGGGGCCACTGTAACAACTGCAACTTTACCATCATCAGTGTCCATGTGTGCTCAAAGTGCCCAGACCTGTGTACTTAATATAGTTTTTCAACAAAGATGACAAAGAATCTTTGTCAGGTAGTTAAATTTATGTCTGGAAACAATATGAAATAAGATGGTTCAGGAATATATTCCTGTTTCCATAATGCAAAGATGTGTTAAAAATATCTGATGCACATTTGAAAGATGGTATTGATAGAAAGAACAACTTTCAACAAACAGATTGAGCAGATCAGCCATAGTACCAATGATTCATTTTTATAATAGCATAAATAATAAATAAATAAAAACTAGGGGTAGGATCAACCCTTAGATGGCTTTTCATGTTTTGTTTTAGTTACCCATTTCTTCTACAAAGAGCAGGCATGTAACTGTGGGTTTAACAAGGTTGGCACATAATAAAAATTGGTACAGAGAAAACTTCAGTCCTATCACCAAACCAGAAAGGAACTATGATCAAAGGAGACACAAGGAAAGATGGTTCAACAGTTTCCCCATACTATGAAATAGCTTGCATATCTGTCCTTCATATTCTAGGGCAAGGCTTCTTAATACTTATCCCCAACAGTCTGAATCAGCTCTTGAGGGGACTTGGAGAAATGTGGTCTCTCTGATCTGCTAAAAACCATATTAATCAGATACACTAGGACTCAGAAATTAAATTAATGTTTTAACAGGCCCTCCAGTGATAATGCTGCATGATAAAATTTGAAAATATTGTTAACACAGCTTTCCAAAGACAGAGAATTTAACTCTCATCATGGTCTTCTTTAAATATAATTTGTTTCAGTTTTTTTTCAGAAAATTTCACTTTAAGGTTATATAGTTTACACAATATTTGAACCTCTCAAAGACCCATCTGAATAAAGTCTTATGAATGAATATAGTAATACAATTCAAAGCATGCCTTCCCTCTTAGATTTAGCAAATTCCACTGACAATTACACTCTAGTTTTTACACACACATACAAATACATATTTATGTACACATGAATCTATAATTTAGACTCATGTATGAATACATGTGAACTACAAAGTGATAGTAAAACCATTCTCTGGTATTCACAACATACAACAATATACATTACATATCTGACAAAAGAGAGTATGTCAATTCCCTAGTGCTATCAATTATCATCTTCAGAGTCTATTTACAACCTAGCTTTTTTACTATGGTGATTGTTTGCATATCTCTGCTGCAAAGCATATAAACATGTCAAGGTGACAACAGTCCTAAGTAGATAAACCTCTAACTTGAAGGTACAAAACAACAACACACTAATTGTAGGAGAAAACTGGACAGAAGGAGGCCTGAGACCCCTGTGGATGTACACAGAGATGGACCTGCCCGGGCATGCCCAGAGATAGACCTACCTAGACACGCCCAGGGAGCAGCAGCTATAGTCTGGCAGCCAATGGGATGCTGGGCTGGGTGGAGGGTATAATAGGCTTCCACCCCTGTAATAAACTGAGTCTGCCCTTTGCCACTCAGCTGACTCCTGGAGCTTGTGTGTCTTGGCTCTGCGCCAACTCTACCCCTTCTTCCTAAAAGGTCCCGTGGATGGGTACAAGCAACAACTGACAATTAGAATTACTAAGAAAAAGAATATATCACAATTTAAAAGTATTTTCAACAGTATCAAATTTTACTGACACACTAATGACATGTAAATACACGGAAAATTTGTTTGAAACAGTATTGTCAACTGGAGATTTGACAACAACAAAAAGCATCATTAAATAATTTCTGCAGAGAAATAAAGAAACATTGTAGTATACTGCTATGTAATATAAGAGTATATTAAAGGAAACATTTCCCCTTAAGACTCATGGATCATATGGAAGAGAAGGAAGAAAGTTTGTAAGAATCAGAGGTGATGGATCATTCAAAGGAAAAGTGTCCCCCAGGCAAAGCAGGTCTAATGCACTTATAAACGCACAGTGACTATGGCAGCATGCATAAGACCTGCACAGATTCAAGCCAGATGGAGTCCCAGGACTAAGAGGAAGAAATGGATATTGGGTCCCGCCCCTAACTAAAAAGCTGTTTGTAATTAATACCTGCTAGCAAAGGAGAAATCAGCTTTCTTCAATGGAGTATCACTGGGTATATTACCTATAGTACAGAGAGGCTCCATGCTCAGGAGTAGTTGGCCAACACAAAACAAACTCCATGTCTTTTATGACAAAATAAACTCCATGATGTTTAATGGAATCTTAGTTTCTTTATGTCTTGTTTGGATATTTCTTTTTTGCCTTATTGGTTTTTTGTTTGTTTGTTTGTTTGTTTGTTTGTTTAGATTTTGTTTGTTTGTTTAGTTTTTGTTTTGAGAGAAAGAATGTATGTGAAAGAGAGAGAGAGAAAAAGAAAGAAAGAAAGAAAGAAAGAAAGAAAGAAAGAAAGAAAGAAAGAGAGAGAAAGAGAGAAAGAGAGAGAGAGAGAAAGAAAGAAAGAAAGAAAGAAAGAAAGAAAGAAAGAAAGAAAGAAAGAAAGAAAGAAAGAAAGAAAAAAGAAAGAAAGAAAGAAAGAAAGAAAGAAAAGAAAGTTGAGTGGTTAAAGAAGTGGCAGGGTCTGGGAGGAGCTGGGGCAAGAAAATGATGATTGAAATACATTGTATGATAGTTTTTAACAAAATATTTTAAATGGCTTCTTCAAAAGTGGTTTCACAATGACTCTAACAGACACCAGCTTATGGTGTCTACTGACAGAAAAACATGTCAAAGACAGAACCTGTAGGGCTGTCCCATACCCTCAATGCAGTGTCCTTTGGGCTTGGAACTGGGCAGGGAAGATATTACAGTGTACATCAAGGAAAAAAGAAGACATGGACTAATTCACTGTAAGCATGCTCACAGATGCCCATTTAAAACTAGAGTAAAGTGATAATGTGTAGTGTGAGACACAGCTGCCCTGTGAGCCTAGACTTTCAAGTTTTCAGATTGTCCCTCCCAATCTCAAGGATTTAGCATAGAAGCCAGGTTTCAGTGAGAATTTTGTTTGTAGATCATAAAGTGAGGATAGAGATGTTGGTTTGTTTTATTACTTATGATACAAGATGCAGTCATCATTACTGAACCGAGGTACCTGTTGCACATCATCTGTTCTACCTGACAGGCACTCATTTGTGGCTCCTCTAACTCAGGAACACTTTTCTTCTGCTCACATTCATTTTCTACAGATGATTTACACCAAACTTAATAAGATTGTTTCCACTTGTACTTTTCTACAATAATCACTGCCCAGGAAAATTTTCCAATCTCTGTCACTAGTGTGATAGATGTCTCTCATTAATTTCTTTACATGAGATGCTTGGAATTCTCTTTCAGGTGGCTTGCCAGAGGATTTGCTTCTATCCAGTGGGTTGTTAATACTCAATTGGATAATCTCGTTTACATATTATAATATTTTATATAAATCTCAAATATCGTATTTACATTTAAGGGACTTTTAAGTCTGGAGTAATCTATCTGATGTTAAAAATGCACAAAAATATTACTTATATTTGACTTTAAAATAAGATTATTATTTGGAGATGAGTCTTTCAAAATATATGATTTCTCAGAGCAGGGAAATTTAGCTAGAAAAATATTAAAGAATATCTTTACCGTGTAGGTTAACTTGTTCACCAACAAGGGTACAATATCAAAAAGGTGGCAATTCTTCCTTCTTCCGAACAATCAAACTGACAATCTAGTGAAAAATTCAGTTTCACTATTTATTTTGTGTGTTTTACATTGCTAAAGACCATGCCCAAGTCATTGCACATGCTAAGCAAGTTCTCTACCATGAAGTTAACTGAATATATTTTTAGTGACATAACTATGATGTGCCATGCAAATAAACTGAATAAAACATAACAAAAATATGAAGAAAATTAAGTACAATTTATTAACATACACCAGAATTCTAACGTCCAGCAATAACTATAGTTAGTATTTAACACAGCTCATTTCTATAATTTTTTTTCTGTGCCTGTTTGCAAAAAAAATGCAGATACAGAAATTAATGTAGAGGGGACAGAATAGAGATGAAGGAAATGAAAACTCAATTGTGCTAGCTTTTAGGTTTCATTTTATCAAAATTAAAATCACCCCATTCATTCCTTTAAATTCATATTTTTCTAATAGTTGCTATTATATAAATTCTGAAGACAGATGAGTTCATGTGTGAGAAATTTTGGTCTAATATTTTTCTTTCATGCTAGTTTATGAAAAATGTAAATTGCTAGTATTTTTTTAGCCACAAGAAATGCACCAATTCTGCGACACCTTCTCAGAAGTCTCCATGTTTAAGGAGACAACATAAGACAAATGCAACTTGAGGGTCATTTTAAAAAATGCATTGGCAGCATTCTACCCAGAAGGCCAGGATCAGGAGAGAGGGGAAAATTAGGTGAGGGGGCGGTTTCCAGGAGATTAGAGATGAAGGCATCTGAGGCCTATGACGGATCCCAGACTGGTTCTGGAACATAGAACATGTGGTGTGGGTGTTGCTGAGTTCTCATAAAAATACACAGTTAATAGCTGTGCCCAATACAGATTTTTGGTTCTATCAATTTTGCTAACTTTGTGTAAGCTATTAATATTAGATAAGTTACTGGAGGTAGAATGGAAACTCTAAACTATTTTCACAACACGACTGTAGGTCTAAAATTATGTGAAAAAAGTTTTAAACGGATAAAAAAGAAAAAATAAAAGAACAGAAAAAAAATGCTTCACTTTTATACCACTCTTGCCAATGCCCAGCTTTGACAGAAAACAGGTTGTTAACCTCCTCTTCTTTAGCAGATTCCAGTATGTGCACACTCCCCACATTGTACAACATACATCCTCATAGCACACTCTGTTCTAATTTTAAACTGCTTCAACACCACCAGCCCTCTACCTGGGCTCACTTTCCTGTCTTTATGTTTAGTCTGCTTTTATGGTTGGATATCCTGCTTACCAGGCATCTTATTATCATAGTTGTTTTCCCCAAGTGGTGCTTACAATCCTCTGCCCTTGAGTTCCAATATACATATATGAACTTGTGACAGTAATCACGGTGGTGGACTTGTGACTACCTTGCTTCCTTTCGCCCAGATTAATATCTGGGGCTCAAGCGCTGTCTCACATGGAATGTTCCATTAGCCTTTTGTCCCTGCATCTGTATTCCTCATTTGTCTGGGTAGATGCTCTCCTGTTTTCTGTACTGCTACTGTGTTTGTTTCTTCCAATGAGGCCAGGCATGTGTATCTATATTTTTCTGAGTTCTTTACTGTTTGGGAATGATTTATAGCACTTGTGCAGACGTGATGCACAGGGACTGCAGTTTTCTTTAACACTTTGTAGACTCAGCTCTATCATTTTCTGGCCCTCATAACTGCTGTGGAAAGATAGCCTGCTTTTGTGGAATTTTTTTCTATGTCTTTGTAAACAATTTCTAGCTTGTCTGTGGGTTTCTTTACCCCTGAAGCTCCATAATTAACAAGGCTGAATCTTGATATTATTGTGTCCTAAAAATCCCACTTTGCTTTCTACACTGACTTTCCATTTAAAAAAAATTTAAATTCATTTGAATATGCTTTCTATTTTGTGACAATGAGAATATTTCTGTGTTGGGGCAGTTGTCTTTTAGTTTGGGTCTCTTCTCTCCAATGATTACAATGATTATTTTCATCTTCTCTGTAGTTACACTGATAATTGCAAGCTTCCTTGAGAGTGAATTCATTTTATATTTTTCTTTTTAAATATTCTGCATGCTTAATTTTAAATCCTTTTTCTTTGATATGATGGAGTAAATTCTCCTCAACCTTAATTATTTAGGATTTGTCCTTCCTACTAGAGTTTAGTATATAAGGATGCTGTGTTTTTCATGTCTATAACATTTGTGTGGAGAAGGATTTGTGTAGTATTTGTGTGGTGCGTGGGACAGTGTGAGTCTGGGCTGTGTGGTGGGTGGGTCTTTGTAGGTATGTGTAGTGTATATGGGTTATGTGAATATGTGGGAGTGTTTGGGAGTATATGTGGATGTGGCAGATATCTGGATATGTGTTGTAGAAGTTTACTTTTAGTTGTGTCTAAGATAATTGTTTTTGCCTTGTTAAGAAAAGGGCAGCCTAGGCCTTGGCATTTTGTATTGTCTGCAGGTGGTTTCTGTGGGGGTTGTGTGATTGCTTATGATTTGCACCTGAGTTCTGAACCAATAAAAACACCCGAACTGAGATGCTCCAGGTTCCACTGTACAGTTAAGCATTGGCCGTGATGGTGGTTTGCTCTGCTGAGGTCTGACAGAATTTACACATATGAGAATGCCACTGTGTCTTCTGGGCTAAGCCACCACAGCAGCATACTATTATAAATTTTGTGCAAATGTGGGGCAGGACATGTCACCAGCTAATCCAATGTGGAGACAAGGAAGAAGAGAAGGAAACTCCAGAGCTCAGAGAGTCTGGTAAAATATACTTACAGGGAAGCTACAAGAGAATAGATATTAAGGTATTAACTGAAGGCTCCTGAAGGAAGAGGAGAGTGAAGAAGGAAATAAGAAACTATAAAGAGAGGAATTGTAAAAATGAAAGAGGAGAGACACAGAATAGAGTCCTTTAGAGAAAGATATTTTCATGGTAGAAACAAAAAAATTCAGCTGGGAGCAGGGCAGGGAAGAAGCAAGGTTTCTATAGTTTTTCCTGATCATGGAGCCAGTTCTCCTTCCTGCCACTGGAGGCAGCCAGGGCACAGGAAACAGAAACCAGAGTGTACTGTTTCACAAACTGAGTTTTCTGATAGCTGCGTTGTATGTGTGTGAAGCCTGAGATGTTTTGTTTGAGGTCTATGAAGGTGGGTATATGTTTCCCCATAGTGGTGGTGAGAAAGAACACCAAACTACCAGAGCATTTCAGCCAGACATTCTTCCCACTGGCCCAGGACACCCTGCTGTTGTGGAAGCTCCAGCTTAGAGCCAAAAAGCCTATTAGTTAGACTGAACAGGTTTATTATTTTGTTTTGTTTTGTTTTGTTTTCTGCAAATGTAACTACAAGCATTCCAGGCACTAGTGATGGTGATGAGAATTCCACCCACAAGGAGACCCTTCCTACATACAATGACTATTTGTTTTTTCCTGCAAATCAGACTCTATCTTAACATCTGGAAAGTGTTTCTCCAGGGTCAGCACACAGAGGCTGTCTTCCAGAACTGGCCAAGTTTGTATCTTGTGCTGGTAGCCATACTTGGTACCATAAGAGTCACCCAGGTGTTACTGGTTTTGAAGGCATGAAAGGGTCATGAAGAGCTGCTGAGGCTTGGCACCATGAAGAAAGCCCAGGAAAGACCACCGGTGAAGGTGCAGCCTTAGTGGAGATTGAAGGGCTAGATTGAGGGGGTCATGTTGGGAAGTTGAGGCTTGGCACCATGAAGAGAGAGGCTATTGGTGAAAGTGCAGCCCAGTTGCAGCAAGAGACTCAGTTTTTGAGATGCCAGTACCATGGACTGACCACCAAGAACAGCAGCACTGGAGTGGAGCCAGCCAAAGACTTGAGGACAAGCTGTGTGTGCTACAGACTGCAAAGCCAGAGAAGCGACCCAAGCTCTTTGGAGGAGCCCAGAAGATTGTGAGTGAATTCCAGATATTTGGACATTGATGATGTTTTTCTGCTGTTCAAGAACATTGTGAAAGCTTGATAGATGTTTGGTTTCATTTGGTAGTGTGCATTAGCAACCCTCATGATTGCTCCTCTTATAGTTGTTTACTATACTATACTGTAGGAGTTTACTTTCAGTTGTGTATAAAATAATTGATTTTGCACTGTTGGGAAAAGTTCAGCCTAGGCCTTTTCATTTTGTATTGTCTGCAGGTGTTGGATTTCTATGGGAGATGTTTGATTGGTTATGATCTACACCTGAGTTCTGAACCAATAAAAACATCTGAGCTGAGATGCTCAGGATTCCACTGTCCAGTATGATGTTCACAAAGATAGTGGTTCCCTCTGCTGAGGTCTGGCAGAGCTTGCACCTATGAAAGCAGCTCTGTGTCTCCTCTTTGGTGAGCCCACACAGTAGATGAACAACTACCAATACAGGGGAGGTATTTGTAATGTATATTTTGGGGTGTGTGGAAGATCTGGTTGTATAGTGTATGTACATAAGGGTATTTGTTGATATGTGTGGATTTGACAGGGATCTGGTTGTGTATGTACTGTGTGTACAAATAGTGTGTTTGAGTGTGTAGGTATATATAGCATCGGGGGCATTGGTGTGGGAGAGTGTGTGGGTCTGGGGAATACGGATGTGTATCAAGTATAGAGGGGTGCATGTAGTTTGTGGTGAACAGTTAATATGAGGGTATGAGTGTACATGTGTAAGTGTGATTAAGTGCAGAGTACTGTTGGTGTGTGGTGGAAGGATATGTGTGCAGGTGTGGTTAGGTGCAGAGAAGCTTAACTGGGTGATGTGAATTTTTGTTAGAGTCAGAAGACAAGAGATATCCTGGGAAATGGTCTTCCTTCATTTTTAAAAAATCTTCCTTCCAAGTATGCATCCTCCAGAATATTGTTTTCTCCTGAGGCTAGGTTGATCATCTGTGACTTCCCACTGGTACACATGGGGCTCTGGGAGATGAAGTAACTCCCATAATGAAAGAGAACTGTGGTAGGTGGCAGATTTATGCTCTGAAGTTCCCTACCACCCATGGCTACCTTGTCTCATCTTTAATTTATATATCTCCAAATTGTTGATTATTGTTGAAAAGTCCTATCAATTTGAAACTCCACTTCCTGGGAACATGGGTAGGACTGAGGAATTCACTGGAGATATAAATATTACAACAGAACTTTTTTGTTTAGGTACTCGTAGTAAAGCTTATATCACTATACCTGGGTTTCAATTTTCAATAACTTCCGGTGAATTATTTGGCCACATGTTTCTGTTTTTATTTATATTTAACTGGCAAAGAGGACAAAATGCTATGTGATCCACCTCAATCTGCATTTCTTCTAATCAATAATCCAGCGTTTTATTTTTTCCTAAATCCTATCAAGTGTGATGCTACCTTGATGCTAAATTTATCTGTAGTAGGCACTCACAACCATAAACTACCAGTTGATTTTTAAGGAAAGTAATTCATTTTTACACATGAAGTAACTGGATTTATTTGCTGTTCAATTTTCCAAACCTTTGAAGCATTGGGATGATGGAGTAGAAATCAAATGTTTCTTCAAGTAAAATGGCAAAGTTTTATATGGCTACAATTGAAAAGGTGATATTTAATGGGAATGGAAAAGAAGAAGAAATCAATGAAGAAACACCCTTTTAGAAAACACTCCTTGAATGGTTGAAATGTGACAAGACCTCCCAAGGAGAACAATTCTGGTGGGCAGGTGAAAAGGTAGAGGGTGGATGAGGAAGGAAGACAGAAAGTCCACAGGAAACACAAAGCACAGGATGTTCTGTGTCCAATCTGTCAGTTACCCTGTGTGGAAAGGAAGAGGATGTCACAAAATCAGAGTTCAGTTGGGCCCAATTCTGAATGTCCTGAAATATCACTTCTGGGAACATCTTTTTTTTCTATAAAAGGTAGATGGTAAGGGATATGCATGGTGTGCATCTGCTACATACCATGTGCCATGATCCATGCATCCAGACAGACCCAAACAGTAAATACACTACTAGTCAAGTGGCAAATAGTTTTCAGTGCAATAAGATATTAAGAAGGCATCCTGATTCTCAGATGTACTCTGCTGAAGTTCACAATCCTGTCTTCTGTGAATGGATGCTGGTAAATTCTGGGTGGAAAAGTTATGGATAAAGTATCTTAATATGGAAAGATTAGTAAAAATGTTCCTAGGAAGAAAAGGGGTAAAGGTTGAGAATTAAGTGCATAAATACCGAGGTGAAGGACTGCTTCAAGAATATTTAAGGCAAAAGAAGAGAACCAGCAAAGGCCCTGATGGGTGAGATGAACACCAAGATCAGTTTTCTGGGTTACTAATATATTGGAGAATCTTTTATGAGCAAAATAATCGAGAGATGAAACTACTGTTGAGCTTATCAACATTCGACAGAGTTATCTTACAGTGTGTGTTTTCTCCTTACAAAAATTACACAATGCAATCCAAAGTTACAAACCCAAGACAAATAATTTGGATAAGTGGTATCAGTAAAAACCTCTTTTAGTTTGTTATTGAATTCCATACCACCAGAGCAAGAGCCCCAAACACTGAAATCATGGAGACACAAGTGTATGATTCAGGAATGAGTTCTAAGACTGAGGTATCATGACACAGATGGGGAAGCCAATTACTATAACACAGAACAGATCAGCATGAGGAAGGGCCATTTAGCTTTGGAAGGGGGAGGCTGAAGGGGAGAAGTAAACATTTTAATCAAATCCAATACACTGTTATTGATTTCTCCTTGCCAGACTTACCTTGTAGAATACTTATAATGCTTTTGACATTGAGATATTTGGCCAAAGCTATTGGATTAGTCAAGGCAAAGAGCTCAGCTACTGGTGTAATCTCTTGTATTTCATTTAAATGTGATTTATTCCTTTCTCCCAAAGAAGGCTCTTATTGATAAAATAAATGAAATTGAAAATCCCAAAGGGAATTTGATGTCCACTTACACAAAGTAAGTTTGCAAAGTGTGATGATGTGAGATTCCGGGCTTTTTTTTCTCCTCCTTTAATCCTTTTGTTGTTGTTGTAAAGTCAAAATGAGTCATACTTTCTATTCTTTTATGGGTTGTGCAATCAGTTATCCTTGGTGCTGAAAATCACTAAAAGCTATCATACTGCATTTCGATTGCAGGTTTTGCTACTCAGAAATGTTAATGTCATTTACTACCATAGATGGAATCTTTTACACAATGTCAAATCTTCAAAGCTTTTGATAGGAAACCTACCAGGGAAATTTTTATTTTCTTACTAGCCCCATCAAAGCTAGGATAATTGTCAACAATGTCTTGGCAAGCTTTGAAGCTGTCATGTTTAATATCCAGAGCAAGAATTTTGGATCAGCCTAAAAATCTCACAACTTCCCAAATGCTGCAAAGTGATGTCCTGGTTAATATTTAATAGAACTACAGTAGGTCTTATTGAAATTTATGCCAATCAAAGACAGCAAAAACGTGAAAAAAATTATTTTATAGTCATAATAAACTAAACTAAAATAATTTCTAATGAATCCACATCAGATTATTTTGGTGTTAAAAAAAAAATACCAAAAGACAGGGAAGATATTGAAGCTGAAGGTCTTGGGTCTTACACATTAGTCCTCACCCTGGCATCTGCAGTTAGTATTAAAACGTGAGAAATCAGGACTCTGGTCCTGATTGTTTTACATGGAAGGCCCAAGATAGCACAATTAAAAGTTTCAAAACTAAGGCTCACAGAAGCAAGTTTGGGGGCTACTTCTTTAATTCACTGAAGTGACACCTCTGAGATCTCTCATTACATTCACCAAACACCCTTCAAGTTGACAAGCACCACAGACAAATTCATTCCATAATGGGTTTCACACCTTCCTGGTGTGGGCCTTGTTATTAGCCTTCATTCACGTAGCGCTCTTGTCTGTTTCTCCTCGCAACCATTCTTTTCTGGAGCACACCTTGCTCCCTGGCACTTTCTTCATCGACTCGAATTTCAAGCTAATCCTTCTGCTCACTTTGAACGTTCTACTACAGTGAGGAGTGTATTCAATGCCCTTCTACAAAAAGGATGCTCACGCAGAGTTGCTCAAATTGACTCATTTTAGAGTAACACTGTGACACTGGTGTCTTTATAAGGATATATATAAAAAAAATGAGACAGGAGCAAATCTGAAGCAAGCATGATTTCATTGTTCATGAAAAGGATAAAAGCCGGAAAATTGTTTCAGTTCCCCAAATTTGTCTGTATCTGAACCTTTGACCCCAGCTTTGTGGTCCCCGCAGTTCCTGTCTCTGGGATATGTCAATTTCAAGCACACTTCTGCTTGTTCTCTTGCATACCTGGACTGGCTAGTGTTTGAACCTGAGCTTTCCTGTGAAAACACACCTAGCTTAGGGTCTGAGGGAAGGATGCAAGGAAGGCATAGACAGACATGTGGAAGATATTGAAGTACCTGTAGCTGATTCTACAAGACACTGAACCTCCCACAATATGTCTTTTCTGTGATTTAAAAGTTTGGAGAGTGCAGTCTACAGCACACTGTCACATACATACTGCACACACAGTTAAAGTTCTCTTTGAAATTAGATTTATATATACTAAACACCTTCCTGTAACATCCCACAGGCCTTGCAAACTCAATAAATCCAAAATATAATTATGAAATTTCTACTGATATGTTCCTTTACACATCGTCCTTACCCTAGAACTCTCTAGCTTTTGAGTTGAAAACAACAAACCCATATGAAATTCGCATTCTTTACCCATTCCAGTTTGAGAATTTTTCATATTCAGCCAATCTCTGGCACTTCTTTGTAAGCCACTGTTTTCCTCTATTTCAACTGACTTCACCACAGTGTGCTAGCTAGAACACTATGCTCCAATAAGTTTATCCAGCCATTGAATATAATGTGCTAACTTACTCCAATTCAACAAGAATTGGAAGACTGAGAGCAAGCCAAATAATTTTCTAAGTTAATTCCCCTGAAGAATTTAGGTTGAAAAGGATTGATAGACTTTCCTCATTCTTCATCTGCAATCTCTGCAGATCTCTGCAATCTCACTTTCTTTCAATTGGTCCTCTGCCATTGCTCCTCATCTGTATGTCAACTCTCCTTAAGAAAAACTTTAGTCCTCCATAACAAAAGTGACAATAAAAACAAAATATGATGTACTTAATAGATTATTAAGACTTCCTATGGCTTGCCTCATGTGTTGACAATAATATCAACTAGAAGTGCTTGTTGTCTTGACACTACCTTGATAATGGCTACTGATCAGTCTGGGCTGGGCTATGCTGAGAATTTGATGGAGTCTTCCAAGAGAGTTGAAAAGAAAAGGACAGCAGTGTCATAGGTCAGCTTGGCAATACAGACATGGATCTTGCGGTGATCTGAATGAGAAATGTTTTCCAGTAGGCTGTGTATTTGACCACTTGGTCCCCAGTGGGTAAAAGCTATGTAATGAAGTTATAGAGCTTTTAGAAGGGGTAGGCTTGCTGGGGGAAGTATGTCATTATGGGCAGGATTGGGAGGTTTATAATCTTATCCTACACATATTCTTGCTCTCTCTGCTTCCTGTTTGAGGTAGAGATGTGATCTCTCAGTTTCTGTTCCTGACATCATGCTTTCCCTGCCATGCATTCCCTGACAGTATTAACATCTATTCTTCTAAAAGCCAAAATCAGCTCCTCCTTCAGTTGGTGTTGGTCATGGCATTTTATCACAGAAACAATAAAAGTAATTACTGTTGTCCTAAAGCAGACACACAATAAAATGCATTTTAAACAAGGGTGGGACCTCAGAATCTGAGGGTGAGGCCTTTCCGGGTGTGATGACCCCTTGATTAGAACACCTCCAGACAAACTGAAATACCTCTTCCTTCAGATAAACTGAAATTCCGTTCTCAGGTGAGAATTGAAAGCTTTACTAACCTTTTATGCAGCAACAAAGTTTTCTACAAACAGCAGTAACTTGCCAAGACTTCCTTTTAATTTAATCAAGTCATCAATCAGCAAGGTTGGGTCATACAAGTTAATATTTATTTACTGCTTAGATACAGTTGAATGATTCTTGCTTTAACTGGAGGCAAAATGTTAGTTCCTTGTGACATTTAACAGTTCCTGGTGCTGTTATTTTGACAGCATCTATTTGACCTGAGAAACTTCTTGCCTATAGAAATAGTCATTGGATAAAATTTGCTTACAGAAAAAAAATATATCTCAAGAGGAAAAATGATCCTAAAGGTCAATTTTAATCATCTATTTAAAATAAATACTGGTTTCTGAGCAATGATGACATGGATCCAGATCTCTCACTTCTGTTTTGCATCATTCACAGGACTGACCAGGGAAATGTGACAATCAAGGAGCAACATGCCCAGAGCCAGGGAAATAGGAAAGTCTGTCAGCAAGCTCCCAAGGTGTCAAGAAATAGCTTCAAAGAGAACTGTAGAGTAAGTGAGCTGAAAACGCACAAAGCTTTAGTTTATAGTTCTCCTTTTTTTAAATATAAGAGTAGCAGCGTTAAGAAGAATCTAGATAAAGATTCAAAAAAACACAGAAATGAAAAATGTAGAAGAATGTTGCAGTCAAGCTAGTTCTCTAGAAGAAGTAACAGTGGAATTTTCAGTGATGACGTTCTATAGGCTTGGATAAACAGACTAGGAGAGTCACAGAGCCTCTGAGTAGGGGAACAGAAGAAGCAGAAAATTCATGAAACATAACACTTCTCTCTGGAATGGGAAAGACACAATGAATACAAAGTTACAATACTTAGATGATTTCCAAATTAGTAATTTTTCATTTCCTCAAGACATATATCCTCCAAAATGATGCTAAAGGTCAAAAGGAGTAAAGACTCTTAAAGATTCTGAGAAAACACTTCTCTATGAAATGTATTAATCAACCAAGAAAAGAAAAAAATAGAAAGCTGCACTATCCTAATTTCAAGGGCTAAGGATCACTGAGCATCAAACAAACACATGCCTATAGCATTAGAGTAATTAGTATTAAGTTAGAAAAATCTCACTCCAGGGGGAGAGTGTAATACATTGAGGAATGAGAAGCTTGTGGAGATATCAGAATGTCTAACTGAGCTCAGGACATTCACTGAAAACTATAAGTCGTTTCTTCAATCTCTTCTTCTTCCCCCTCCTCCTCTTTCTCTTCTAAATTTGAGGTACTGAGAATTAAACACATTTTAGGTAAGCACTATACCACTGAGCTACACTCTCAAACCCACTACAATTCTTAAGCTAAGATGAAGAGTCAAGGGAGCTCAGGCTGTCTGTGACAAAGTGCCTTCCAGCATGACTCAGCATTATATTCCCACCTGAAATGTCAATGTGAAAGTGAAATGCTCAAGTAACGTCTGTTGTGTATGAATTTGTGCTCTAAATATCTATGTGGGGATCTATTCTTTCACCTTTAGGCTAAATTTTTGATGCCTGGTTGAAACAAATGACCCTATTCAATGGCACCATGTGGTAGTTTGAAGGAGATTGGCCCTTGTAGTCATAGTTGGTGGAACTGTTTGGGAAAGATTGGGAGGTGTGACCTCATTGGAAGAAGTATGTCACTAGAGGCAAGCTTTGAAGTTTTGAAAGCTGAACACCAGGCCTAATATCTCTCACTCTGCCTCCTACTTGCCAGTAAGGATGAGAACTTATTCTCAGCTACTATTCTCTAGCACTATGCTTGATGCCATGTTCCCTGTCAAGATGAAAACGGACCCTCTGCAACTGTGAGTCCCAAACTAAAATCTCTCTTCTATAAATTGCCTTGGTCATGGGGTTTTATCGCAGCAATATTTATTAACTATGGACACACTACAGTTGAAGTGGCTTTTTTTTAATAGGCCTGATTTGTGCTCTTGGATCATATTACCACGGGGACAAATGACAGGCATACACAGCAAGTGAGGACCTGACAAAGGATGAAGTTAGATGAGATTGCTTCCAGGTTTTCCAAAGGAAGATGGTGTGCAAGAATGAACAGGGAACACGTGTGCTGGTTGAACTACATTTAAAAGAATAATAACTACAGATATTTTCTGTGTAACAGTTGGATGTATCCAGTTAAATTCTGAAAGCAAGTTACAAGTATAAATAGTGTACTTTTTTTTAAATGTTAATTACAAAAGGCAAAAAAAATGTTCTAGTTTTTAATTTCATTCCTGAGAGAAGAGCAAAGAGACAAATTAGTTAAGGTTGACAAAACTTGATGATAAATCTGAGAAGTCAAACATATCACTAAGAGAAGTGTCAGAAAGATACTTTAAAAAGATGAAGCAGAAATAGAATTACAGGGCTGGGGTGATGGCTCAGTCAATAAAGTGTTTATCTTGGAAGCCCAAGAACCAGCTCCCATGGAAGATGCTGGGTGCAATAATGATTCTAATCCCAGTGCTGGAGATGCAGAGTACAGAAGGCCACTGGAGTTCACTGGCCAGTCAGTGTAGCCTAATTGGTGACCTCTGGGCCAATGAAAAACCCTGTCTCAAAGGAGATAGAGATTTTGAGGATGACAGTGTTGGGCTTCCATGTGTACTTGCAAAGATAAGATCATGCACACACATGCACAAATATATACAAACACATAGACATATCTATGTGGATAAAAATAAGCAAAAAAAATAAAGTTTTTAAACTGCCTTGAGTTGAATATATAAATATTAGAGTCAACAAGTTTATTCAAAAGGAGATTTTTATTTATTAAGAATTAATAAGTTAAGAAATATGATTGTTTTATGACTTAGGCATCAAATAATTATCAAGAATTAGATATATAAAACTTGTATTCGAGGGCTTGCAAGATAGATTCATGGGTAAAGTTGCTGGCCACCAAGCATGATGATGTATATACAGGTAGAAGGAGAGATCTGACTCCTGCAAGTAGCGTATGCACACGCGCGCACACACACACACACACACACACACACACACGCACGCACACACACACACAAAACCAAAAAATTAAAATGCGAAAGTCATGGCTTAAAAATTCCTGATAATAAAAGATACTATCCACTAATTATAAAGTAGTTTTAAAAATCTCATGTTAAAGTATAGTTTATGAAGATAAACAGTAAAAATATTTCAAAACTATAGTTTTTGTCATGCTCCATACTTAATTGGCAAGAAGCAATAGGTAGGTGTACTTGAGTATAGCTTCAATCACAGAGCTTGGGGGATAGAAACAGGAGGATCAGAAGTACATGTTCAGCCTCAACTACAAGGCAGTTTGAGCCCCTATGTGCTAGAAACCACATTTCAGGCTTAGGGCTGCTCTTCATTGCTGCTGTTTGGTTTTTGTTGGTGTCTTCTAGGAATAAATCAGTGACATGTGCAGCCCATGTTTCATGTGGTTACAGCAGTTCTTGATAGATTAGTTTAATGGCAGTTTACTGGAGAGCTGGCATATTAAATTCTCTGAATTGATCATCTACCCATTCCATGAGTATTGCTGTGTGCATGCTGGAATACAGCATCATCACTCCAGAGGTACACTGCTCTTCTTTAACCATTGCTTTGGCTTGTTCTACTCTTCAAGGTCAGCTGGAAGTGGGTGATTTCCACCCTGTCAAGGCTTTCCTGGACATATGCATAACCCTCCACATTTTTGAATCTTCTATACTCCTAGAGGCATGGCAGAATATTTCTCAGTCATCCAGGACATTTCATTATGCAGGCATTCTGTCTGTGAACAGGGTTAAGTCAACATACATGACAAGAAAATTACTCCCTGTTATTACTCAGATGTTTCTTAAATGAATGATTCTAGGACTAGTTATGTTCTGAAGTTATAAAAGAGGAAACTCAATTGGCTGAGAAACACTTAAAGAAATGTTCAACATCCTTAGCCATTGGGGAAATGCAAATCAAAACTACCTTGAGATTTCATCTTGAACCTGTCAGAATGGCTAAGATTAATAAAACAAGAGACAGCTCATGCTGGCAAGAATGTGGAGTACAAGGAATACTCATCCACTTGAAGTGCAAACTATGAAAGTCAGTGTGGTGGTTCCTTAGGAACACTGGAATTGATCTACTTCTCCAACTATACCACTCTTAGGCTTATACCCAAAGCATGCTTCATCCTACTACAGAGACTCTTGCTCAACTATGTTCACTGCTGCTCTGCTCATAGTATCCAGAAACTGGAAAGACTCTAGATGTCCCTTAACAAAAGAATGGATTAAAAATATGTGGTACATTTACAAAATGGAGTATCCCAAGTTAGGTATCCCACATCCAGAATGCAAGATATGTTAGAGCAATGGTGGCACAAAGCTTACGGGAATAACCAACCAATATCTGATTTTTCTTAAAGTCCATTCAACAATATGGAACTTATTCCCAACAATGCTTGGGGAACCAAGAACCTGAGACTAGAGAGTCCAGGTACTTAGGGTAAAACCAAGTACAAACTGTTCTAAAACAATAGTAATAAGATGTCTCCTAATGACATTGTGCTGTTCTCACAGATCAGTGTCTTGCTCAGTCATTAGCAGAGAATCTTCCCCCTGCATCAGATCGGAACAAATGCAGAGGTCCACAGTCAAACAGAATGCAGAGAATGAGAGACTTTTTATGAACATTCAGCCCTAAATGGGTGGGTCCCTGACTTTCGTGCCTTCTGGGCTCTTGTCCTTCTGTTGGTTTGTGTTGACCAATGTCAATGTGATAGTTTTTGTTTTATTTACACCATTATCTTATTTTATTGTATTATGTTTTCTTACTTTATGTTATCACTATTATCCCTTAGAACCTGTTGTTCTCTAATGAAGTACAGAAAGGGAGTGGATTCTGATGGGAGAGAGTTGGGGACTAAGAGGAGTAGATGGAGAGGAAACTACTATCTAGGTATATTATATAAGAAAAAAAAATCTACTTTCAATAAAAGGGGAAAGGGTATATTAAAAAAGTTCTGTAGTTGTAAAAAATAGTGATTTTGACAAAGTTTCCACAGCTCACTCTGCTTCTGTGGAGTAGGATATCTATAAAGGCCCTTGTTCTGCTATATCCGGAATTTTGGAGGTCCTTCTTTCTATTGGTGGTTTTTGACTGAAATTTATTTCGCTGAAGAATTATAGAAGATTTTTAATTCATTGGCTTTATGTCAGTTAATATAATTGACCATCGTTTGCCTTTTGGTTGCTTTGACATCACGGCTTCAGAAACAAGGACTGGATATGTGTTAATGTATGTGCATATTCATTCCTAAACTTGGAAAGTACCTTCTGAAATGGGAGACAAAACATTCACACTTCAGACCTCCCATCTTATTTAGACAAAACTCACTCCAATGTTTCAGCTGGCCTACTGGGTCTCAAGGTAGGATTCAGACTTTTTCCTTAACAAGCTTGTGACATTCCATAGAAGTTTGCTATTTTATTGCCAGAAAAAAAATAAAACAAAGTAAAATAAAATAAAATGAAGAGGAAAGGCCAACAGACTTGAAGACGGTAGCGTTTTTAGAGGAAACTGGGCCTTCATTACAACTCGCTTGAGACAAAGAGCAATAGCGCTGCTTAATAACATTTCCCTGAGCCCAGGACTGCAGCAAGGGCTGTGCATAGATTTCCACGTGCAACCATCCTGGAAGCTTATAAGCATCTTATCCCCACTTTCAAAGACTAACTGAGGTTCTTGTGGATGAAATAAAATAGCAGACCAGGCACTTGTCATCTTTACATGGGAATAAGTCTGACTTTAAGGCTTCATCTGTGAAGAACCAGATGAAGTCACTCAGTGAAGAAAAATCCTCTGGGCTTTATCTCTGCTACGTATAAAAGTTTACTTTCCAGGGTAATTAACGTAGGCATCACGACAGACACGGTATTCCGCCTGAAACATTCTACAGCGTTGTCTTGCTTGTCTTGGCCACATCACAGTCTAGTGTAGGGGGCTCCCTCCCACCATAAAGCTCAGCCACTGTGCCACCCTTATATTTTGTGCTCCTACTGCTGCAGCTGGAAGTGACCCTTCCATTTAGATTTCACTGGTCTTAACTCAGTCACATGACCTCTGTTCAACCACCGGGGATTCAATAGAATCAAGTGTCCTGTGTATGGAAGAGGAAGGCTCATTGAGTGAACACAGAGCCTTCCAGGCTTTGCACTTGCTATTCATGACACATATCAGATAGTCTTTAAGTGGTAACTGCTATCAACATTTAAGCCCACTCTTCCAGAACAGATAGAGCTAAAGGCTCTCTCTCTAATTGAATTTCCTTCTGCAATACTAACTGATTGAATATTAAGCAAACACCTAATACGTACATACAGTGTGAATGAATAAAGCATAATGTGTCCAATAATTAGATAACTCAAGAGGAACTACTGTCTGAAAACATGCGTGAACTAATTTTTACAATGTTGATTTTAGGGATGTGTTTCTCAGTGGGCAGTGGAACTATGGGAAATACTTTTTATCAATGCTTTACTCTCTTAGGACTTGACACCAGTACTGTTTAGCTATTTAGAGAAGTACATTTTTGCCCTCAGTTCCTTCACATAAAGGTGACAGGTCTTACCATGAACAGAAGTATAACACACTTTTTCAAAGATTATAAAGTAGCATCGAATAGCATTGTTTTATAAGTACATGTCAAAATTATCTTTTCAACAATCTGCTGGGTTTTCAGATGGTGGCAGCATCCATTCTACAGCTGGAAATGCCACAGGACATCATCTCTTTAGACAGGTACACACCAGTATCTCCATATGCCTGCAAATTCGAACTCTTGGTTTTAAGTTTATACCAAAGAAAAAAGTTACCATCTCTTCTTTTGTAAGATAATTAAGTGATGTACTGATCAAGCAGCCGCCACACTATATGGTCTCTCTGTATCAATGCATGAGGAGTAGGCAGCTTGCACGGGACAAGTGACTATGAGATATTACAGAGAAGACCATTTATTCTCAACTCAGTCAGTTCATAAGAGCAGAGGTTGTGTGTCACAGGATACTGTCAGCTCGATTTCTGCCTCAGGCAGTGGACACTAGACACAATGCAGCGTTGTGAAATTGTTTAAGCCACTAATCCCACTGCTTTTACTTATAGAGTAGTGAGAGATGCATGCTGTTTCTGAGCATTGGTCATACAGCAGAAAAGGCAACCCAGCACTGGACATGATGTTTACATTCCGAACTACACTGCTGTTAGCCAATGGTGCCCTGCTAAAGGTCATGGCCAACTAAAAACATCACTGGTCTGTTAATAGACACCAGCCGACTGATGTGATTCTGCATTTCAGTAGCCCGGGGCTACTCTAAATAGATCCTTAACAGAGCAGGCCCGTGTGTAAAGACACTCCAGTTCTGCACATTTTTAAATTCCTAAAATATAAAAAAGTAATTTTGTAGCTGTTCAGGGGCTCTAAAATATAATCTAAATCTAAAGAAAATAAGATGTAGAATCCTCTCTGTGTGTAAAAATTTTTTTTAAAAAAGACGATGGTGAATTTGGAATAATTTTTAAAATAATGTTTACATTTTTAAGACCTAAAACATCTGCCGAGCATATATTTTACAGCAATTGTATTCATTTGTTTTTCAGCTTATAATTAGTCTCTTGTTTAACTTGAGGAGAATCTGAGGCATGATCTTATTAAGGCTTGACAACAGCTTCCCAATGGAACTTGATATATAACCCAGACATTCCGATGGATTCTTTCTTTCTTTGCATTGCATTGAGATATCTGATCCACAGCAATTGCTGAGCTAAGTTCTCAAGGGTCCAGTCAAGAAATAAAAAGTTAAAGTAGCTAACCTTTACTGATGAGCATAACAAATGCCAGAAGATAGCATTCATGCATTTGATAGAGCATTTGGAATCCAAAATCAATTTACAAAGGAGGCATCGTCATAAACTAACATGTCATAGACAAGAAAACCAGTAAGGTAAGCAGCTGCTGTGTTCTAGGATTCTAACATGTAAGCAGGAAATGTTGGCTCTGAGTGGCTTCGAAGCATAACCTCTATCTCCCACTGGAGTGAGGTTACATTCCCACCTTTTGGCATCATCCATTTCTCTCTTTCAATAGTGCAAAGACAGCTCAGTGCACGTTCCTCTCATCTTTCCAGTCATTCATCATTTTCAGCATCTGATGAATTACTTTCTACAGCCAATTCATCAGTCTTCCGAGTAAATGCAAAGGGTTTTTTCCCTTATCGATGCACGATCGCCATCTAGTGGTTACTGTGTGGCAACAACGGAATATTCTCTAATGGTTTTTTAACCCCCAAGTCTTCACACTCAGATCACAATCAAGAACTAACAGAAAGTACAATTATTTGCATAGAACTAATTTAGTGTAGGAATATATGACAGTGTTAAGTTGTGTGACTAAAACTATCTTGGTTTGATAGAGACTTCAGGAGATTATTTTACGAAAACTTTTACCCTGCCTTCAATTGGTATAAAACCTGCATAATTATATAAAACTTATAGACAAGGAGCTGGGGGGTGCGTGCGGCTCAGTTGGTAAGAGTGTTTGTACAAGCATAAGGGATCTGAATCCAAATCTGGATTCACGTAAAAGCTGAAGCAACATGCTCTGTCATGGGTACCCGGATTGGGAAAAAGAGAGGCAGATCATCTGGTCATCCACTCCAGCCAAAATACCAGGAGACTGCAAAGCTCAATCCTAAGGGAACAAGGTGGAGAGCAGAGAGTAATCACAGAAGGTATCCAACATCTTCCTCTGGCCTCTGTATGCACGGAAATGACTACAGGAGCCTGCACACACACACACACACACACACACACACACACACACACACACACACAAACACACACAACACACACACATTATTCACATAAAGAAGAAAAATTTATAGCTAAATTTTTCTCTTATTTTTTCTTTCAGTTATACTTATGTTACAAAGTGTCAAAAGTACAAAATTATTTAATAAGTAATCATTAATAGAGAAAATTCAGCCAACACCTACTAACAAATAAATAGTAATAGGATAAATAAGTGGATTTCAATAGGCATGTGAAAAGGTGAATAAGCAGACAACAGCTATTGTGTCAACTCAAGATGTTTTCTGTGGTTTCTATTCATCTGACTTTATTGCCCACTTCAACCGATCGATACAGTCACCCATTGTTTGGATTCACAGCATCCTAATTTCAGACTGTTTAAAAATCTACGTCCATTGTCATTTCAACACAAGGCTTGGACAATTTATGAAAACATATGTATTTTCGGAGGCCTAAGCACTTGTTCTTATATAATCATTTAAAATGTGTTTCAATACCTTATCATCTACTAACATACGCCAAAGGTCTTTAAAATTGGCTTGTCTGCATTCCCCATGCTTCCCAAGCACAGATCTCATAGTACATTGTATTCTTATGAACGTGCAACTGAATTTCATTTCTTGGCACTGGATGTTGGATTCAAACTTGTCAGGCAAAATGTGACTACTGTAGTAATAGAGACATCACTCTTACTGTGGTTAGACACAAACTCTAACCACTTTCTCATTGGATTTGAGGCCTGCTGCACAAGGGAATTTCATAATTGGTACTGTGTTCCTGGCCAAAAGCCTATGGACGGTAAGGTCATAGGTTCTACTCTAGAACCTATTGTCATTGTGCTAAATTGTCATGCTGTCAAATTGTCTTCTGAATATTTATAATTATAATTATATTTATATGTACATCCATACACCTGAGCTGTTCTCCACCTTGGTTAGAGAAGCTTCACTTTGCAGAGGAAAACAGTAAAGGAAAAGAAAAAATAATTCCACCAAACATCTTGAACGTATAAAAGACCAAGGGTTCGTGCTGAGCCTCTAAATGGGATTTTGATATTAATACCACCCCACACCCTTACCACAACACCATGGCTCAGAGAACGCCATTGCAGAAGAAGAGCAAAGAATACAAGGGTTCGAGGATGGAGAAGTGGGCTATGAAAGGCTGTCTTCTGGAAATGGCATCCTATTACGACCATAGGCTTGCAGAAGGTTACCTGGACAATACCTACACAAGGTCAAGCCAGCCAAAATCCCATGCCATAGATGGGAATAAACGACCTCTAGACCCCACTCATTACTGAGGAAATATTGGCAGTTGATGGTTGTTAAGGGAGGTACAACACTTCTTCATTGAATATATGGCTACTGATAGCTTTTCCTATGCTCCATATCCGTGTATAAACAGGCAAAACTAACCAGACTTTGTCAGTTTTTTAAAAAAAATAAAGACTTGAAATTGGAAGGTGGGCATGTCCCAGGGATATGAGCATGATTTGAAGTAGGGAAGTGGAGATAGATTTGACCACATTTAATTGTATGCACAAAATTAAAGAAAACATTTTTTTAAAAGCAGAGAGTTGGTTAGCATTGCCTGCTTACATTTTTGCCTGTGTTTTTGTTGTTTGCCCAACAGATGTGTTCTTATTAATTTCAAGGAGTTTAAGAGGAAAGCAAGCCTTTCATCTGTAGTATGAGTGGCAAATTGTCAGTCTTCTGAGTTGGTTTGTGATGTTTTTGTTCCCATTGTGGTTTTGTTTTGTTTTTTTATACAGAGTCCCATGAAATCTTAACAATATAGTCGTATAAACATCATCAGCATAAGGACACCAACTGACACGCTAGCAAGGATGGGGAGGAAAATGTTCCCTCCCTAGAGGAAGAGCCAGAGTCAATCAATAGCTCTCCCTGATAGGTTATTTAACACCAAGGGGGTAAATTCTAAACACATGTATGCTTGAAGATAACACTCACATATGTAACAATAATAAAGAATAAGAGATCATGAATTTGAGAAGGAATAAGGGGACACAGGATGAGTTGAAGTGGGAAAAAAGAGGGATGGAAATGGTGTAAATACAGTACTCATGCAAGAAATTCTCAATAAGTAAAAAAAAAATGAAATGTAAAATCATGAATGATCTAAAGTTTTCTGTTTGCTCAATTAATGAAGTAGAAAGTCAATCTATTATACTATTGAATACATTTAAAATGTTATCAATTCCTCTATTTTCAGTGTAATTTCGATTACTTCACAGGCTAAATATCTCTCAAGGCTTTAATATTTCAGTCTAATGACTATGAATTTTGTCATTATTGAGTTTTGTTTGTAAGGTCTTCTGATTGCTCTATTTTTTTGCTGTGCTACCTGAAACTTCAAGTAGCAAATTGGATTTGTTTTATTTTCTGTAGTCTTCCTTTGTTTGGTGCAACACTGTGATACCCATTACTGCTTATGTATCTGACTTGTTTGCCAGGGGAACAATCAGGTGTACAACTGCCATGTCAAGGAGGATTGATCTCTAAAATTTGTTTTAAATTTTACTTTTTTACTTATGTGTATGTTTGCATTTGTATCTGTGTGTTTGCTATATATGTGGATATATATAGAGAGAGGCTAGAATAGGGCATCAGATCCTCTGGAACTGGAACTAAAGATTTTTGTGAGTCACCTAACATGGGTGCTGGGAACCAAAAGAGGCCTCTGGAAGACGAGTAAGCATTCTTAATTGCTGACTCATCTTTCCAGCCCCAGCATCTGAAAAATTTTGAGTTAAGTCATTGTGCCTGAAGAAAAGTAGCTCTTGCAACTCCTTTCAATTGTCCACAAGAACTTGATTGTAAGACCCTATTTCTGAAGATATCACACACATTTGTCATGGGACATGGTTCTCAAGTTGGTACTGACGAAGAACCTCCTCTCTTGTTGGCAACTATGAAGGCTGTTGGAGGGGGAAAACCCTTAACACTATTACCCACCTGTGAATGCTGTGAACTACAACAGTGTCCATGGATGCAACAGTGGCACAAATGTTATGAGGTAACCAACTGTTTTCTGATTGGGTTTTAGGCATACCCCACATGAGGATATGTGTGCCTGGTACTTTAAACCTGGCCAAGGACCTATGGTTGGAAACTCACAGTCACACTTTCTACTATTATTCTGCTAAATTGACACCATATCAAAGTGCCCTTTAAATTATTATGTTTTTATGATAAGTTCATGCATCTCTCAGATCACATCAGCTATGTTTAGTTGTACAGTCAATGGTGGTTAACACAGAAACTCACAACTAATCAAAGTGCAGAGTATAAGTGTTAGTGGAATGTTCACTCACAAATGGGACAACTTTATCATCCTGCCCATCCCAGAGACTCAGGCGCCACTATGGGAAACAGAATAGGAAGATTGTAAGGATCGTAGGTCAGGGAGCACCAAAGTGAAACAGTGTCTTCTGGACATGACAAGACAGCTGCACTCATGAACTCATAGCAGCTATGGTTGTATAAACACAATCAAGTTAGTCAACATTCTAGTATAGAAGTAGGAGGGCATCATGAAAACATACCCCTACCCAGGAGACATTGACTGCTATGGAAGAGTCAGTTTCCTTTAAGGTCGTGGCCCCTGGTAAAGGAATCACACTCAGTGAATGCCCCACATTTATGAGTATATGGGCAGGACAAAATGGATTCTGTGAGTAAATTTGTAAAAAGCAATGGGAAGTGGAAATTGAGAAGAGTTAGAGAGGTATAGTTGTATATAGGAGAAGTTAAGGGGAAGAATGGGGTTGAATATCATTAAAATACGTTGTATGAAATTCTCCAAGAATCAATAAAAATATTATCTGTTTTCCAGTTTCAAAGGCTTTAGTGGTGAATATGTTTTAGAAAATATGATCTGTTATATAAATATGTTTTTTAATGTAACTCTAAAATTGGTTGAGGCTGTGTCAAGCTGAAAAATACAGAAGTAACCAAAAAAGAACAACGCAAATTGGTAAGAAAAATTACAAGTTCATTTTTATATGAATAGAAGGAAGTTAGACAATGTTAATACATGCGATCTCCATCCAAGGTCTTGTCTAAGTAACAAGATTTGATCATAGTTTATCATTGAGGAAGACTATGATTACATTCCTTACATAAGGATCAAATTAGATTAAAATATCATGGTTTAAAACAATTTTTTATGCTTGATATTTTTCTCTTTGCAAATTTGAACATTTCATACACATATATAATGACTTTCAGTCATTCGCACCTCACTCTATCTCCCACTTAAAACTTCCTTACTCCCAAAAAGACCAGTTTTAAAGTATAGGTGAAGAGAGAAAAATAGAATCTTCAACAACAAATTTTTTCATTTACTAACTTAAGCTGGCAAAATGAAAATTGTTACAACTTTACATTTCAGAAATCATAATCACTACAGATTGTAAAGTATCAACACT
Source organism: Cricetomys ansorgei (assembly GCA_026225945.1). Classification (NCBI taxonomy): domain Eukaryota; kingdom Metazoa; phylum Chordata; class Mammalia; order Rodentia; family Nesomyidae; genus Cricetomys; species Cricetomys ansorgei. The sequence continues at coordinate 84,817 of JAMJFZ010003284.1, forward strand.
CTACATATCATTTCATACATATATATATAATATATATGTATATATATTATATATATATTTAATGTTGAGGTCTGAACTACAAACTCTTTCAGAATTCTTCTCTACCACAAGAACGAGGTTTTAGTGGTTATTTTTAATAGACATTTTTCTTTGACTGTACCAAGAAGAACATTTGCCATTTAAGTTGCTCAGTTAACTATGTAT
>JAMJFZ010003285.1:0-86426 GCA_026225945.1 Cricetomys ansorgei
CCCAATTTTTAAAAACAAGAGTTATTTATTGAAAGAATCTGAAATAGTAATAAGGCCTTCATCAACAATTAACAAATTTTAAAGATATTAACAATATGAAACGTTAAGAATTTACGTGAAAACTGTTCTAGGTCAGCCTGGCGGCAGCTGCTCTAGACTTGTCCACACGTGCTTTCTAGATGCATGATCCGTGCTCCAGACCTTGCTCTCCTCTGGATTACAGCAGACGCCTGCTGTGACCGCAGTCACAGGCGAACCGCAGGCAGGCAGCACAGACTTGGCGACAAGCCGCCACAGCTTGACGGCACTGAAGCTGTTAGGGCTCCGCAGGTGCTGAGGTGTCAATGGGGCCTAGCAGAAAGCTCAGTGTGGTCAGCTCTACTGCAGCTGGCAAGCCTTTTCTAGCAGCACGAGACAGAAGCCTGACTTCACCTTGGAAGTCAGTCAGAGAACAGGCAGTCCCCCTTCCCTACTCCTGCCATAGGGGATGACAAAACTGAAAGCAGGCATCTAACGCAGGCGCCCTGGCTGACCACTGACTCCACAAAGGCCTCGGAGCCTGTGTGGCACCCTATGCGTTACTTGTGTTACATACGTAAGCTGCACACAGGGCTTCATATGGCTGCTGCTCAGCTGCAAACCTAAGACCTGTGGAAGGAGGGCAGGCCCACAAGCCTGATGTCAATAGTGAGTTGGTCTCAAAACCTTGTGGCCACTGTGTAAGGGAAGAGTGGAAGCATAGAGCCCTGTCCTGGACACAATGTAAACACTGGACAACAGGCAGTCCCCCTCTAAATCTTCACAAAGTGTGTACAAGAAAATATGTACATAATCACTTCAGAAAGTTTAAAATAACCTCTAAAAAGTATACACAGGATTTAAAATGTCCCAAGAGCCGCTGCCCTGCTGCATGAGGAATGTGAGGTTGCTTGGTGGCTGTGCCGGGTGTTGCCTTTGTCTGCTCTGGAGGAGTCAGAGGCCTGGGACCAGACTCAGAGGCACCTAAGCATCTCCAGAAACACAAAAAGCAAGCTCGCCTTGCCAACCCGTAGCAAAGCCGTCAGGTGACTCCAAGAGTTTCAGGGAGAAAGGTACAGGCCCTGGGTAAAAGCACTGCAGCTAAAGGAAGATTTCTGGCTGAGACATTTATTATTTCAATATCAAAGAGTAGATCAATTCATTCTGACCCCTCAGAATTTCAACAGACTGATTTATGGGAATTCCTGACCTGGGATCTTGAGGGGCCCATGGGAGAGATACAGGATAGCCCAGTTCTCATTTTTCTTCTTTAGAAATGAAAAAGAGGTTTAAAAACATTAAAAAGCTGATTTGTTCTGCAAAAGGCAGACTCCCAGCCAAGCTCTCCCAGCAAGGCAGGCAGGACACAGACGCCCAGACAGCCGTGTGGTATGTCAAGGCCAGGTTAGCCTGAAGGCCAGCAGGAGAGCAAGAGAAGGAAGGCCCCCAAGGGCTTGAGGGCTCAGGTTGGAAGCTGGGAAGTGGGACCTAGCTTTCCTCCTCATCCTGGTCCTCATCCTCATCTTCGGGAAAGTGAGCTTGCTTCTTTCGAACATTCCAGTGCAGACACTGGGCAAGGCTCTCGAACCAGTCACTCACGGGGTCACACACACAGATAGATGGCAGCGGGTAGCAGGAGGTGGTGATGCTGATGCTTTGAAGAGAAAGAGATATTTGGGTGAGCTGGGTGCCTTTCCAAGAACAAACTGCTCTCCCTAGGCTAAGGGCTCTCCCAGGGCTTCACTGTGCTGATGGCCTGACTCCAGGTTTCTTACCCCCAGGGGTCTGGGCAACTGTGAGGCAGTGTGGGGACTGGTAGATGACCAAGCCAATCCTAAGGCCTGCAATAGGCCACACGTGACTGTTGGGCAGCACACACACAGCCACAGAGACGCAGGGGCTAGCCTGAGTCCATGTGCAGTGGGCGAGCTGACGGCTGACTATGGCCCTTTCACCTTCAGATACTGCAGGCAATACGAAGTACCACAGCTTTGCTGGAGGCGATTCACCCTTTATCTAGGCTGAGACCAGGCCTGTCTCTGTGTGTACAAGGACGGGGCAGGGTTTGCTGTAAGCCCATCACACCTATACATGACCGTGTTTTGTCACAGGCTGCCCACTAGTGACTAATACCACCTGATGGAAGACAAGGTCAGCCCACGCTCCAGCCTTGCAGCCCCACACCTGTCTCCATGGCGGATTTCCTGCCTCTTCCGTCCATCAAAAGACACCCATGCAGTGTTCCTGGCTTCCGGTGACAGCGTAATCTAAAGGAGTGGAGCAGGAACAGAAGTGGGCTCTAGGCAGGAAGACTGAGTTCCGAGCCTATTCTGGGCCCTCCAGAGTTCCTGCATAACACAGCTTTAGCCTCATTTTGGTGCTCTCAAGAACAGTCTCTATCTCCCGTAGATATGGTCAGTAGAATCCACACTAGTAAATGCAGCCTGAGTGGCCTGTGATGGAGGTCAGAGAAAAATGAGGCTGAGGCTGAGCACGGGCACTCGGAGGTCAGCCAGAGACCAGTCTGGGGCTTCGTGGAGGATACCAATCAGGGTCTTCCTCACAGAGACAGACCGTCCCCTCCCAATGGGCACCATCCCCACCTTTTGCAACGGAGAGCCCTGCGTGGAGGGGTGACCAGCTCTCTGTGGCACCAGAGGTCATGGACTGCAGAGCCCTTCTGCACTAGGTTCCGGGTTCCCTGACAGGCAGGGCTCACGTGTGAGGGTGTGGAGAGTGGGCCTTTGGAGGTGGCAGGTGCTGACATAGGGACAACTGCTGTCTGCTGGCCTAGGGTCAAAAGACTCACAGCCCAGAGGAGACAGGGGGACTGCTCTGACCTTCAGCTCGACCCCTGCGGGGACCACGATGGGCCGGAATGACAGCGAGTGGGGACAGATGGGTGTAACCATGATGGCCGGCACGTTGGGGTGGACCATGGAGGCCCCGGCTGCAGCTGCGTATGCTGTGCTGCCCGTAGGGGTGGACACGATCACTCCTGGCAGGGACAGGGTGTAGGCGTCACTCTTGGCCCATGTGGGATTCCTGGGTCCCCAGGTGCAACACGGGCCTTACCGTCGCCCTGTACAGTGGTGATGAGGTGCCCATCCAGGTAGACGTCCACGTTGGACAGATACGAGGAGGGGCCTCTGTCGATTACCACTTCATTCAAGACCTGGAAGAGATGGCAAGGCCATGGCACTGCACTGGAGGAGTAAGGTCATGCTGCTACCGTAAGCACGCACTTCAGGCTCTTGGTGTCGGGATTCCAGCTCCGCATCACCCCACCCTGATCCCCTCCTTGGGAGGTATGGTTAGGTAGCTGAGGACTTCCCCACAGACCTGGTACTGCATGGCCTGCTTTCCGCCTTCTGTGTCCAGGCCATTTTCACTGAGGCCGTTGTGGATGGCTGTCTTCTTGTCTCTGAGCTCTTTCACCACCCTGACCTTCAGCCGGCTCCTCAGGATAACAGCAGCATTCCCTGGGGCCAGCAGGATCCCGCTCAGGGAGGCTGGGGCCACCTCCAACTAAGCTGGGACCCTTCCCTTTCTGTTCCTAAGTCAGTGACCTTCAATGCCTTTCAACAAAGCCACCCTGAGCAGCCCATGTGCTGCTGGACTTCTCACTTTAGTAAGGGGTGTCTGAAACATCTGAAATTTAGAAATCCCCAAATCTTAAAACTGCATCATTAAATAAAAAATATTTTAAAAAACCATCTGATGGGGCTGGAGACATCTCGGTGGTTAAAAGCATTGGCTGCTTTTAAAGAAGACCCAGTTTCAATTCTCAGCTCCCACATGACAGGTCACAACCACCTGTTAATTCCAGTCGCAGTGGAGCCCATGCTTCCATAGGCACCAGGCACATGCATGGCACACAGACATACGTGCATGTACATACCCATACGAATAAAACTAAAAACAAATCAGCAACAACAAAAACCTAACCAAGTAGGAGGGAAACCCTGAGCTGTTTTGTGGGATCCAGAACATTTCAACTTACCTTCTATCACCTGATTCACTTGGGATTGGAAGTTCTCAAAGTTGAATGGAGTCAAGAAGCCCAGGGAGCCAAGGTGGAAGGCCATGACAGGAGGCACACTGCCCTGTGGATGAGGAGACCAGGTGGCATCGCTGGGCTACCCAGGGACCACTGTCAATGGCTGCGGACCTTGGGGATGGGTGGGCATGAGCCAGGCAGGAGGTGGAAAAGCCAGAACAAGGCAGGGTAATGCCATCTCCCCAAGAAATGAGAAATGAGTGGGAAGGGCCAAGAAGAAACAAAAGCAACAAGACCAGACCAGCTCACTGGTCACACAGGAAAGAGCTGGCTAACACTAGATACAAGCCTATTGCTGTGGAGACCATGCCCATAAGGCTAGAAGGTAGGCAGATTTGGCAGAGACCTAGGGGGAGGAAGAAGAAAGGTGGGGATGGTTTAGGCCTCATCTAAATACAAGTGGGGCTGAGCAAAAACCAAGGTTCAAAGTACAAGTTGCCTGCAGCTTTTAGACAGAAATTCCTGCAATAAAGCAGGGGAAGACATCTTGCCAGGAGAATCCAACCCCACGCCCACCCCAGCTCCACACATTTAGATGGGCTCTGCCCTGACATCCCACCAGAGTATACACTGTCTACTTCCAGGTCAGTCTCTGCCGGCCACCATGCCCACTCTTTTAGCATACCACAGGCTAGGTCCCACCTTGCTGAAGGTGAGAACTGAGACGCTCCAATGTCCCCTTGCTGACCTTACCTGCCTGGGACTTTGGCTTCTAGCCTAGTTTGCAGTGCCAGATCTCTCCTAGACTGTCTGGTCTGCGGTATGTGGTCACCCTTCAGGAAGAAGGGTGATTCTGGAGATGCAATCACCACACTGCTCCTCTCCCTCCTCAGCCCCTGGCACTGACAGAGTATGTCCATTCATGTCTATTCACCCCAGGAGACTAGTTACTTGCTTCTTTGCAAACCTACTCCGTCTCCTTAGAGTTAGAACACTAAGAAGCTTGTGGCCCTCTGGTGTGAAGCTGTGTGATGAAGAGAAGGGGGCTTTGCACTCTGAAAGCCCTCCCACCACATTATACTCAAATGACTCTTCAAACCCCAAGCCATGGCTTTACCTGGAAAAGTGAGGAGGCATAGAGCAGGGTGCCATCTCCTCCAAGGGCATATGATGAAGTCTATCTGGTTGGAAATGTTCGTCCATAATCTAGAAAGCAGACACAAAAACGTGGAACTGTTGTCATACGGGAGTCCTAGTGCCCAAATGTGCAGAGGCCAACAAGGGCAGAAGACTAATGGCGTCTGCCATCGAGAGGGCTCAAGACGCACACCTTCTCGGAAAGTGCAGAACTTCTTCTTCACTGGTCCAAAATTTTCATCACTCACTATAGCGGGGTCTTCCAGAACTTTCTTCTCCACATACACGATCATGTTGTTCTCCTGGAAGCAGAGCATTCATGGGAGCCCCCACGTAGCCCATCAGGCCCTCGCCTTTTCTACTTTGGGTGAAGGATGCTTTCGTGGTGGCAAGTCATTCTCATGCTGCTTGCTTGATCGCTGTGCGCCAGAAACTGTTGCTCATGGCGTCAGAGGCCTCTTCCCAAATGTGCTTTCTAACCCCGGTGGCTCAGGAACTAGATTGCTCATACCATGGTCTGGATGTGTTTTGAGGGAGTCCCTCCCCCAAGTCATGCACTAAAGGCAACGTGATTTTGAGGTGTCAATAGGCTGGCAACCTAATCTTTGGTGTTCAGAGGTGGCGTCTCTGGGAGGTGATTAGGAGCGAAGCCATCAGGTAGAGACGCACCATGGCACTCTGCTGGTTTTACAAGAACAGGAAAAGGCTAGAAGATATTTGCACACTCACAGAAGAACACATTATCTCTTGCCATGTGCTGTGCTATGCCTTGGGGCTCTGCAGGGAAGATGGCCATCATCAGATGTGACCCCTGGACTTTGCATCTCCAGAATCACAAGCTAAAACAAATCTTTTTGTTAAAAACTTACCTAGACTAGGGAACTGTGAAAATGGCAACATGAAAGAGGCTCGGGAGAGAGTTAACTGCTGCAGTAGGGCTTTGGAGATAACATATTTGGAGGGACAGGAGAGCTGGCAATGCTGGTATCTTAGAAGTGGGCACTGCCATGGGGCAAAGTTCCTCATGAACGTGTGATACAGAACAAGGCTCTTGCCCGATGTAGCTCCACCACCGTGGGTTTCCCAGCCTCCAGCACCGTAGGCTAATATTTTTTAGAATGCTTCAGATATCTGAGTAAGAGGCTTGTTGAATCCTTGGTTCTGCCACACTAGAAAAGCCTCCTCCCAACTCGTGCGTAGGATGTGTCACCCTGAGCATGCTGACAGCCTTGCCCTGCATGCCTTACCTCCATGAGGTACATGCAGAGCTCTTTGAAGGGCTGCAGTAGGCTGGCATCTCGGATCTTTTTGATGACAAGCACACTCTTGGGAGACTTGTTCCATGTCAACCGCTGGCTTGCAGGGTCCTGGATGTGCCTTTGGAGAGAGAAGAGAGCTCATACCTGTTGTGGAAGTTTATTTTTAGTTATATTTAAAATAACTGTTTTGTGCACTGTTGGGAATAGGGCTGCCTAGACCTTGGTGTTTTGTATTGTTTGTGGCTACTGGATTTCTGTGGGGTTGTTTAATTGCTGATGATCTGCATGGGCTATCAGTAGAACACCTGAGGAGTTCTGAAAGAATAAAAACACCTGAGCTCAGAGGCTCAAGGTTTCACTGTCCAGTTTGGTGCCAGTCAGGAAGGTAGTTCCCTCTGCGGAGGTGTGGCAGGATTTTCACGCATGAAAACGCCTCTGTGTCATCCTCGGTGACTCGTCTAGAACGTTCACTACAACAAATGGCGTACCAACATGGGGCCCAAAGTCACACTCATCCAACATGGAGTCAAGGAAGAAGAGAAAGAAACTCCAAACCTCAGAGTCCAGTAAAGTGTGCTCAGAAAGCTACCAGAGGATAGAGATTAAGGTATTAACTGAAGGCTCCTGAAGGAAGAGGAGCAAGAGAAAGGAAATAAGTCTCTATGAAGAGAAAAGGCTCTGAAATTAATGAGAGCCACAGAGCAGAGAAAAGCAAAGTTCTTACTGCTTTTCCTGATCATGGAGCCAACACTCCCTTTTGCCGCTTAGTGGTAGCTTACTGTTTCACAAACTGTGCTTTCTGATATCTGTGTTGTATGTGTGTGAAGTTCAAGATGTTGTGTTTGAGATCTATGGACGGGATTGTATGTTTACTCTTAGCGGTGGTGGAAAAAAATTACCAAACGGCCAGAATGTTTCAAACAGAGATTCTTCCCATAGGCTCAGGACCCCCTGTTGTGGAAGCCATGGCGTAGAGCCAAAAAAGTCGCTTAGTTAAACTGAACAGTTTTTCTTTTCCTACAAACCTGTCTACAAGTGGTAACTCCATACCATGAGGCAACTCTTCCTGCCGACAAGGACTAGTTATTCTTCCAGGAAACAAGACTCTATCTTAAAATCTGTAAAGTGTTTCCTAAGGATCAGCACACAGAAACTGTCTTCGAGAGAACTGGCTGAACTATCTTGTGCTGACAGCTGAGCTTGGTACTGTAAGAGTCACCCAGGTGGTGCTGGTTTAAAAGGCAAGACAGGATCTTTGGAGAGCAGCTGAGGCTTGGCACTGTAAGAGGCCAAGAGGGACCATTAGTGAAGATGCAGCCAAAGTAGCAGTTAAAGGCCCATATTGAAGGGGTCATGAAGAGAAGTTAAGGCTTGGCATCACGAAAATAGCCCAGGAGCGGCTTTTGGTGAAAGAGCAGCCCAGGTGCAGCAAAAGATCCCAGCAGTGTTCTGAAGATGCCAGTACCATGGAACGACCACCAAGAGCAGCAGCAGTGGACTGAAGCCAGCCAGAGCCTGGAGGACAAGCTGTGTGTGCTGCAGAGGACAGAGAGCCAGAGAAGTGACCTAAGTCCTTTGGAGGAGCCCAGGAGATCGTGAGTGATTTCTAAATAAGTGGACATTGAATGTTTTCCTGCTGTCCAAAGACATTGTGAAAAGCTTGATAGAAGTTTGGTATCAACTGGATATGTGCATCAGAAGCCTCATCACTGTTCCTCTTGTAAATGGTTTTGCTGTTACAGTGCTGTGCTGCAAAGGTAAAGCAACTCTGTGCACTGCTGGGAATAGGGCGCCTAGGCCTTGGCATTTGGTATTGTCTGCAGGTGTTGGGTTTCTGTGGGGTTGATTGCTCATGACCTGCACGTGCTATCGTAGCACACTTAAGGAGTTCTGAGAGAATAAAAACACCTGAGCGGAGAGGCTCAAGGTTCCACTGTCGGGATGGCACTGACCATGGCGCAGTTCCCTCTGCTGAGGTCTGCCTCCTTGTTTCCCTGGTGAGTCTGCACAACAGCATATTACTACACATACCAGCAGTCATCTTTCCCTTGAGGGAAAATTTGGAAAAATAAAAATAACCACACACCAAAAAAACAAGTTAAAATGTATTGCCAACTTGTGTATAGAGTCAGCAACGGTTCCCATCAGGGACGGCTGCCAGCCTTCCTGCAGCTGGAGCCAGGAACACAATGGATCCAGAGCAACCATCCTCAGCTGGCAGGCCTTGAAGACCACTTTGGCTAGCCACTATCCATATGGCTTTGGCCATATTCCTTTGGGCACCTTGTTAGCCAACTGCTCTTGTAACTTCATGGGCCAGATCACATATGCTATGTTCATTTCCTTACTGACACTCCCGGGTGGGGACAGAAATGGCATGGCAGGCTGTCTGTCAGACTACTGAGGACACCAGTGCCTTACAGAACCCAGAACATCTAGTTTCAGGACGCTGTCCTGGGGTCTCCTGTGGACAGTTTCCAGTCCAGGACATGTGCTTCCTGTAATGTACTTGGAAGGTGTATGGCACCTCTCTATGCCACTCATTAACTTAGCTGACTCTTACTAATTCATTTATTGAGACAGGTTCTCACTATATAGCCTTGGCTAGCTTAGAACTCATTCTGTAGACCAAGCTAGCCTTGAACTCATAGAGATCCCTCTGCCTTAGCCTCCTGAGTGTCGGGATTAATGGCGTGACCTGGTACCATGCCTGACCCACTGAATCTTAGTTTCTGAGGCACCATTTTTCCCGTTCAGCACAATTTTCCCAATTACGAAATGGCTCCAAGTCCTGGCAGTCTGTGAGAACCCACAACCAACTTTCAAAATTATGAGACAAACTACTGAAAACAGAGGTCACAAAATGACCATGGAACCCTGGTCACAGCACTCACCTGATCCTGGCATTTCTGGGAGGGGAGGGGCCGCTCACAGCCATCTCTCTGAGCCTCACCACCTGCCTGTAGAGCTCACAACTCCTGAGGCGGTCCTCCACCTTCTAGGAGACAGCAGGCGTGTCCCCAGCATTTCGGTGTTCCTTCACTGCCTGATCACCATGCTCCTACTTGTGTATCACACGGTAAGTCTAATTTTTGTGCTCTCAAAACTGAAAGCAAAATGTAAAAGGCTTGCCAAAGGTCCTATAAATTCTCTAAAACTATGAAAATCAAACAAACAAAATGTAGACTCCTTTCTGACTACATGACCGTTTAGCCTAATCGTCTACATTAAAAATGAAAAAACAGGAGGTTAAGTTTTTAAGAGTAAAGGGGGGCAGCTCGAACTCCCTGCTCTTAGTGGAGTGCCAGGACCACCAGCCTAGCTGGTCCCTTGGCAGGCCACAGTGTCCTGGCCGTAAGGAACTGGGAGCTTGGAAATGTCAGGGCCCGCCCACAGGGAGGCATTCTCAGGCTGCCTGCAGGTGAAAGGGCTGCAGGTGAAAGGTGTTCCCTCCCTTAACTTGCTAGGCTCCACCACAGCTTTAAGCCCCCACCTGCAGCCAGCAGCCTGCCCTGCCCTGCCCTGCCCACGTGTGTATCATGTCTGCCAGGCAGGCCCAGCCCATGACTCTTTCAGCTCCAAAGCTCAGCAGGGTTCAACATGTGCCGCCTGGGTTACCATATGCAGGCCAAGACGCCAAGCCCTCCCTGTGACTACAAACCAGTTTCTCAACTGTTGAGGCATCTAAAGGGGAATGCTGGCCACTCCAGACTGTTTGGACTTTGGGTGCCATGTGGAGCCAGCACATGTCCTGTCAGAACCAGCTCTGGGTGACCTGCCATGCAGCCAAACAACCAACAGAGGCTGACAGCCTCACATATCCTCACAAGGGAAAGACAGCCTCAAAGTAAAGTCTCAAACTAAGAAGGAAATAATTCCAAATGATAAGCCCTCCATGCTATTTTGGGAATATGTGGGAAATGTATGAAGCCCATATTCCTATAACATAGGTACTATGTGCCCTACACTGGCATGGAGAGGTGTATAGAGATGTAGGCGATAGGACTCTGTACCCCAGAGCCCAGAGCTAATGGCCCTAGTCAGAGGAGAGAAAGCTGCCTGTCCTAGACACTGACCCACAGCTCCAAAGCCCCGACTTGGACTTCCTGACCTCAAAGAATGGCTTTAAGGCCACTTTGTGTCCTGGCTGAAGTAAATGATATCTAAGTAAAACTGGCTACAAGGGGCTGGAAAGATAGCTCGGCAGTTAAGCATGCATACTGCTCACCTGGTGTGGTGGCTCATGCCATTAATCCCAGCACTTGGCAGGCAGAGGCAGTTGAATCTCTGAGTTTGAGGCTAGACTGGTTTACAGAGAGTGTTCAGGACAGTCAGGGCTATACAGAGAGAAACTGACTTGAAAGAATGCCCCCCCAAAAAATGGTTCCCAGCACCCACATCTGGTGTACAATTGCCTGAACTCCAGTTCCAGGGTTCCAAGACCCTCTTCTGGCCTCCACAGGAAGCTGCATGCATATGGTGCAAGTAAACACACACAGGCACACATACAAACAAACAGTGGCTGTCGGAGAGGCTTTAGGTAAGAGGCCAGTGTTAGGCTGTGCAGGAAGGGCACACACAGGACCACTAGGACACTGGGAGGTGGTGGGCAGGCATGTGGGCACCAGGCCAGGGCAACATGGTAGTGTCTAGTCTGGGTGGTGGGGAGCTTGGGTGGGGCCACACGTGGGACAGACAATGAGGCCAAAGTGAATGCTAGGGGATGTGAGGATGTTAGAGACTGCTTGGTGTTGGTGCCATCACAATCGCTGGATATATGGATGAGGGAGTTTAGAACACGTCGGGACCCCATGCCTCCAATGACACACATCTAGCAGCAGCGATAGCTCATAGTTCTGCTCTGTGAAAGCATAGGCACTGGAAAATCTTGCCTTTTTTGAGGCACTAATACTAGCATCCCTCCATCCCTAAAGATGTCAGAACAGCACCATCACTGGGATTTACACCAACCCTGCAGCCGACAGTATGAAGTTTGGAACGCAGTTCCTTGGATGTCCTGGAGGTGGCAGGACAGGCAATGGTGCTGTCATCTCCAAGAAGAGGCTTAAGGTCAGGTCTCTAACCCAGATCTGAAAAGGGCGGTGTACAGCACAGACACATGTGTTCTGAGCGGAAATCAGAGTTGCTTGGCTCGGCCCATCGTTCATCACTAGCCCTGCCTACAACACCTGTCTGTGAAACAAGAACAAAAACAGGTGTCCCCATTTCACACACTCAGCCTCATGTTTCTACCTAGTAAGTCCAAGCACACCTCCTAGACAGCCACATTCACAGGCGGCCCTTCACACAATCCACTTTGAAGAAAAGGGAGAGACTGGGGACAGATTCTGGATACACAAATAAAGGTCTTGGGTTGGGGTCAGCGAGGGCCACAACAAAATCAAGAATAAATGCCTGCCTGTCTGTCTGGTGAGTGTCTGCCTGCCTGTCTGTCTGGTATGTGTCTGCCTGCCTGCCTGTCTGGTGTGTGTCTGCCTGTCTGTCTGGTGTGTGTCTATCACAACGAGTGTGGGAGTTGGAGGACAGTGTTCTCTCCTTCCACCGTGTGTGCTCTGAGCTTGGATTGGGCTGTGAGGCTTGGCAGCGTCTTTACTCACTGAGCTGTCATTCCTGACATTCTAATTTCTTAAAGCATTAGTGTCGCCCCACTTTAGGGACTTTTTTTCTTTTGTCCCCCATGACAAAACACAGCTAGACACTGTGAGAACACAGTAGCAAAACATTTGCTCTCTTGTAAATATCAAATGCTAAGCAGAATTTGGGCTGACAAGATAATGGTTAGGTGTACACCTGAGAACATCATCTATGGAGGTCTCAGAGAGCTTCTCTTCCAGGGTGCTGTTCTGGCCAGTGACAAGAGTTGTAGGGAGCACAGTGGACTGATGCAGCTCAGTGGTGCATGCTTGGCATGTGCAAGGCCTGGGTCCCATCTCTAGCATGGCAAACCCACCCTTCAAACATATACATGACAAGGAGAAACACCTTTTAAGCAATTAAAATCAGGATGAAAAAGGAAATCCATGTTTCTATTTATGGAACAATTAAAGGAGAAACCACTGTGTTAGAATGGAATTCTCAGTGTTAAAAACAAAAACAACTAATTATATCACACTGACCGCATTCAACCTGTGCAGGATGGCCACAGTCAAGGAACCTGGCACCCATGTGGCTACGGTCCTCAGCTCCCCACTGTTTTTCTTTCTCCCTGGTTTGTATGTTTTTTTGTTTTCAGACAGGGTCTGACTCTGTAGCCCAGGCTGGCATCTTACTAACAGCTAAGGATGGCTTGGAACTGGGGATCCTCCTGCCTCAAACTGAGTGCTAGATTACAGGCATGTACCAAAACAGAAAATTGCCCTCTGTCTCTGGAAGCCATGGGAGAAGCCATCAGCTGAGTATCTCTACTTAGGAGTCTCTAAACACATTAGGCTTCTGAAAACATCTCTCAGCTTTTGTTTTAAACAACACAGAACCCTGTACAGAGCAATCCCATAATACTCCCAAGGAACCCCCCCCCCCCCAAGCCTGATACACTCACATGATGGTCTGAGGGTTCTGCAGCACGCAGGCTTTTGGTCCAAATGTGGTCACTGGGCACGGCCCATGGAGAGAGCGGGTCCTCCTGTGGAGCACAATGAGTGTTGGCATCAAAATAGGAGGGGACAGGTAGCAAGACAGACAATGGCTATGTCAGACCCTGTCAGACTCCAAGAAACCCAAATGATATTAGCTCCAGCACACACAGTATTCACATGGCAGGCCCAGAAGATCCTGCCTTGGTCTAGGATGCTGTGCCGGAGCTCACTGCTGCCCAGGTTCCCTGTGGCAGTAATGAGACATGGAAGCTAACCTGCACAGGCTCTTGTGAACACTGATCCCAAACAGAGGAGTCACAAGTCTAGTAAGAGCTGGGAAAACACTGGCCTGGCATGAGCCCAGGGCCCAAGGCAGCACCTCTCAGCAGGTCTATGGGCTATAATCGGAGTCAGGACCTGGCACTACCCTGAATAATCTAGATGAACATTCTAGCAGAAATATTTGCTCTAGAGCACATGCGCCTATAACACGGATACTAATTGAGCAACCCAGCCTTCCGTCCTTCTGAAACGTGACTCAGCCAGTTAAGCATCCGAACATAGGTTCACTGCAGCCTTCCCTGGCCAAGGACAACAGCAGTCAAGGCTCTCTACACTTCTAGGGGTTCAGCACTAAAGTCAAGACAATACTGTGATTGCTCTTCTTGGGACATTCACTTGGGGCTCTGGGGGTCTCACCAACCCTTCACAGTCCAGAGAGAACAACACTGAGTTATCAAGAGCAGCCTTCAAGCTTGCTTTCCCCTTTAGCTGCCTGTCTCCAAAGATGATGACGCAGATGAAAGACTCCCTGCCTCTTGGGAGACAGGCAGTGTCAGGGTCATGGAGCCTGGCCAGCCTGGGCAGCTGACACCTGGGAGGAATCGTCTGATTCTGTGGGCCTTTTTGGACTAAGTGCTAGAGTTTTACATAAAACTTTTTCCTTTGTATTTTTTTTTAAAACAGGGAAAGCAGGGCCTCCCTATATAGCCCAGGCTAAACTTGTGATCTCCCTGCCTCAGCCTTTTAAGTGCTAAGATCACAAGTGTGAATCACCAAGCCTGGGTTATTTACATAAGCCTTTAAAAAGTTATACAGAATACCACAAACATCAACTTCTGTAGGAACGTAAAGACGACTGGGCAGGGCATTTGGGGCTTGAGGAAGACGAGACAGCACTGGCACTCCCTCCATCCCCTTGAAGGAAGTTAAATGGGCCAACGTTCTTGTCCCCATCTTGCCCCAGGGCATAGCTACCAGCTACAGAAGCGACCCTGACCTATGGGCATTCTCACAGGTTCAATGTCCCTGGATCAAAAAAAAAAAGTGTTATGCCAAAACCCTCAGAAACCAGAAACTCAGGCAATTCTGTCCAAAGCTGGCAGGGCACAGACACAGCCGTGCGGGCAACAGAAGCCACTCTGTGGTCAGCTGTGTACCCAGGGCAAAGTGCTGGCCCTCTGGCCTCTGCTGTAGCCAGCTCTCACAGAGATAATTTTCTACATGGAACCTGCAGCAGCCCTTGTGCCTTCACTGCTGTCAAGTGGAGCTCTGTGAGATGTTCTCATGGGAAAGACTGCATGCTTTTAAAGTGCTCCTCACCAGAAAGCCTGCCTTCACATCTCACAGGTGCGACCCTAGTTCTGGAGTCAGCGCCAGTCTCTGGCAAGCTTCCATCTAAAACATAACAGTTATTGTCACCGGGAGTGAGAATACCTCCTGATGTCAGTAGAACCCCATGCCTGTGGGGTGACCTTTCCCCAAGGCATATGACAGCAGAGGAAGGCGGTGCCCACAACCTGCACACGAGACCCCACGTCTGCACATGAGGGGCTGAGGGCTGCAGGTCACGGCAGGGCCTCTGCTCCACCAGCACTTCACTTTTTACTGAGCACGGCCATGCCCAAGTCAGCGAGGTTCTGGCTGGGTGGTTCTGTGCTGAGGCAGAAAGGAAAACATGGTGTGGCCAAATTTGGCACATGCCAGTTGGTAACAAGTACCCAGCACAAGTCTCGTGGACAGTGTTTGATCCTTCTGCTAAGGTCAGCACCACTTGGGCAGTGCCCAGCTCCACCCTATGGGCAAAACTCACAGTAGGCGATGCTGATCTACACTGATACAGGCTGTGTCCCCTGTAAGGGTCTTAACAAGATCCGCCATGGCATGAGAGGAAAGAGGAGCATTCCTGGTCCTACCTGAACTCCTTGGTGCTGCCCAGGGCAGGTGAGGCTGACAGGCTCCGAGATTTGGCCCTGCCCCGGATGGGGTGATTGTAGCTCCAGGTCTCATCCCCGTGACATGCTGAACAGCGGTATGAGGCTGAGTCAGGACTCAACTCCTTGCTCATGTTCATCTTTTCTTGTTCCATTTCCATAGTTGATATAAGAAAGAACACCGATGCCTTAATTTGATAAAATAAAGACAAACAATGGTGAGCAGCAGGACAAGCATTCAGTGTATCAGGGGAACGCGGGATGTGATTATCTGAACAGCTGTGGTCACCTGCACAAGTCTCTCAACAAGACCCTAATGACATTCCCTGTGGAGGGAGGGGAGACTCTTGAGGCCGCTCCCTTCCCTGAAGATATATAAGCAGGAAGTACTGCTAGGAAAAGACTCTTTGGGTAATGCAGCTGCCTGAGTCACCCAGGCTCCAGTAAGTAACCTCAATAAACTCACTGCTGGACTTGGTTCGGATCATTTGTCACTGCCTTCTTTATCTGGGTGAACAGAAAACAGACTCCCTCGGAAAAGTCACATGCAACAGGAAAAAACTGCCAAGTTTCCATTTTCCAAAGTTCTTTGAAATTAGGCTACTTTCATCCTAAAGATATTTAAGAACTCAGAATCCTTCCTGTTGTCATTTTTCTTCAGGGCTAGAGACTGAATCCAGGGCCTAACACATTCTAGCTAAGTGCTCATGGTCCTCCCACCCTCAAGCCTCACTGATGTTTTTGAACCCATCTAAAGTTAGGGGAGAATAAGGACAACATAAACAAGACAGAGAGCCTCACAAAGCAGCCCTTGGGGCCAAACAAGTAGGATCAAAATGTAAAGCTGTGGTATGGACAACAGCACAGGAATATACTTTTTGATCCCTAATGGCTGAAGAAAAACGGTGAGCATCCGCAAAGTTTAAAGCTCAGTCCAGTAACAATGAAAGTCATCAGAACTATACTGGAATAATCGTCAAAGAAAGCTGTAATTCCCAAATGTCATTAGGTACACAGTTCTGACCACGGCTCAGTAAAATCAGGAAAAGACAAAGGAAGCAAAAGAAATGCCTCTGTCTACCGGGAGTTTAGCCTGGTCTGCAGAGCAAATTCCAGGACAGCCAGAGGTACAAAGAGACCCGGTCTCAAAATACAGCCAACAAACAACATTAGCAGAGACCAGCAGAGCTCTGTGAATTCTAGTCCAGCTAGGGCTACATTTTATCTGTCTCAAAAACAAAACAAAACAAAACAAAAAAACAAAGAGGAAAAAAGAACACCAAGAGGAACAGAGTCTGGAGAGGAACTCTAATAAACTAATTTCAGTTAAGGGAAAGAACTGTTCCAGTTCCCTTTCTGTTGCTGTGGTAAAACACTGACCAGGAGCAACATAAGAGAGAGGAATAGATTTACCCGGCTTACAGTTCCCGGTCCCAGTCCATCATTGTGGGAAGTCAGGACGAGAACCATGGAGAAACCATGGAGGAAAGTTGTTCTCTGGCCTGCTCTGGCACGCAGCTAGCTTCCTTATATAACTACCCAGGAAGACCAGGGTATGATACCACCCACAGTGGGCTGTTCCCTCCTACATCAATAATCAGGACAATCCTTCCCATGCTCATAGAGCAGTGGCTCTCAACCTTCCTAATGCTGCGACCCTTTAATATGGTTCCTCATGTTGTGGTGACCCCCCAACTACAAAACTGTTTTCACTGCTGCTGCATAACTGTAATTTTGCTGTCATGAATCAGAATGTAATATCTGGTAACCAGATGGTCTTAGGTGACCCCTGCAAAAGGATCTTTCAACCCCCAAAACGGGCTATGACCCACAGGTTGAGAACCACTGCCACAGACCCTGATGAGACATTTAAGAGACGGCGGTGTCAAGCTGGTGCTAAGTAGGACACAATGAACTTTTTTTGGGGTGAGGGTATTTTGAGGTAGGTCTCAAGTAGACCTGGCTGACCTCACACATTGCTACGACAAAGGTCACCCTGTTGATGGCTCTGTGTCCTGGGGTCCCAGGTGTTCACGCCATGCTGTGCTGCACTAAGAACCTTATCAGGTGACTTTAATTCTTTTTTCTTTAAGACTTATTTATGTGTCTACGTTTTGCCTACATGTATGTATGTACACCGTGTGTGTGCCTAGTACCCCTGGAACTGGAGTTACAGACGGCTGTGAGCCACGTGTGGGTGCCGGGAATCAATCTGGGTTCTACGCAAGAGCAGTAAGGGCTTTTGACTCCGAGCCACCTCTCCAGCCCTCTTTTCTTTTGTGAGACAAGGTCTTCACTCTATAATTCAGGCTGTCCTAGTACTCACTTTTGTCAGGTCCCAAAGGAACTCGGGACAAGTCTTACTAAGTACCTGTGGCTCCTCCCAGCACCCCTCACCCAGCCCCTACCTTAAACTCTCCAGCCCAGAGGCTTGGGCTGGTTCCCTTCCCCCACCTTCTGATTTCTAAACCACCACCACTTGGTTACACACCCTCTTGGCTCTCTTGCCCCACCCTGCCCATTCCCTCATGGCCCCGTCTGTTCTGCTGGCCATGTTTAGTCTGGACCCTTCCAGATGACGCTCTCCCTCCTAACTACAATAAAATCCTTCCCATCAGCCACATTTTGTGGAGTGGTCATGTTCTCATTTTCACTCAACTCTGTAGGTCAGGCTGCTGTCTTACCGCAATGACTCTCCTGCCTTGGACTCCCAAGTGCTGGGATCACAAGTGAAAGCCACCATGTTGTGCTTAAGGTAATTTGTTTTTAGCTTAAATTTTTATCTTCCAATTAGGTGATAATGTGTGTGTCCCTGTATGGTAACATGCATGCACGTGCAGGTGCCTGTAGAAGCCAAAAGCTGGATTCCCTAGAGCAGGAGTTGCTGCCTGATATGGGTGCTAGGAACCAAAAGCAGTATTTGCTCTTAACTGCTGGGCCATTTCTCCAGCCCATAAAGGGGATTTTAAAGAACCTTCAGAGAGCCCGGCATAGTGTTGCATGGCTGAAATCCCAGCACTAGGGAGCAAAGGCAGGATAGAAGAATCACAAGTTCAAGGTCAGCCTGCTTTACATAGGAACAAAAAACCAGGCCCAGTACCTCACTATGGTCAGTGACAACCCCAGACTCCCCTCCCCAAGCCTGCAATGGGGCAAAACAACATAAAACACCATGACTTCGTGCTTAGGAACACTGATATAAAAATGTCCTCCATGTCTAGTAGCCTAGAGAGAGGGCTACACGCAAGCACTCAACATAACCTATCCTACTAAGGAAATCACTGAACTGTGTAAAACATTTTGCCATCAAAGAGAAGTAGCTGGGCCTGACGGCACCTACCTTTAATCCCAGCACCCAGGAGGCAGAGGTAGGAGGATCTCTGAGTTAGAGACCACCCTGGTCTACACAGAGAAAACCTGACTTAAAAAAAAAAAAAAAAAAAAAAAAAAAAAAAAAAGAAAGAAGTAAATCCCGATGAGACTCCGTGGCCTGAAGGTTTCATTTTTTTCCCTAGCAGTAATGAGGGCTGAACCCAGTGTCTCATGCATGCTAGGAAAGTGCTCTGCCACTGAGCTGTATCCCAAGCTGTTCTGTTTTGAGACACAGTCTCTCTGTTACCCACACAGGCCTTTAACTTGTGATCCTCCTGCCTCAACTGAAAGTTGATTAGATAACAGGCCTATCCCACCAGGCCCAGCAACACCTTTAGGTTATCCTGAGGCCTTGACTACCACTGTGACTGTATCTGGAGAAGGCTTCTGAGGAAGTGAGTCACAGGGTGGGGTCTGATGTTCATTAGTTCAAGAGATATCAGAGACCTTCCTCGCTCTCAGACCTGCCCACCATGAGCTGCAGAGGCGGGGAAGAGCTCCTCCCCAGAGAGCTGGCACCTGATGATCTTGGCCTTCAGCCTCCAGGACTGCAAGAACATAGATCAAGTCCTTTGAACCCCCAGTTGTGAAATGTGTGGCCATGGCAGGGAAAGCAGAAGGAAGATCCATTATGGACAAGTCTGTGGCGTTCATGCTAAGATCAAAGGGGAGGGGTACATATGGCTCTTACCCTGGCTACATTTCTCCATCACCCAAGGAACTGCGTCCCGACCTAAATCAAATGAATCAGAGTAAGGATTTGGTAAGCAGAGGCAGGAGAGGGACACCGCAAATTTGAGACCAACCAGGTCTATGTAGCAAAGAAACAGAACGGCTGGGGCTGGTGGCATAGCTACATAAGAGGCAGAGGTAGTATGATGACAGGTTCAAGGCTCGCCCAGGAAACTTAACATGTCTCAAAGTATAAATAGCAGTAGAGTGCTTACCTATGCTCAATTCCAGTATCAACAAAGAACAGACTGTCCAGAAATAGACCCCAATCACTCTGTGTGTGTGCTGTTGGGAGTTTATATGCTCTCCCTCTGAGCTACACCCTAGCCCAACCAAAATCCTGACAAAGATTCTGACGTGATTCAAGAGAACCTTCATCAAGTAGTGTTAAACAACTGGACAGCAGGCTGAAAAGACTGAAAACTGAACTATTTTCTCTTATAAATGCCCCATGCTGGGCTTCCTCACAGTGCCTTGTCAGGGTGTTACTGTGCAGAGTGTGGTTTGTCAAAATGCCAATTGTTAGAAAAGACTGTGTGCTAGGGGCAAGCGTCCACACTGGCATTTGAGGTTTCCTGGGCCCTACTCTGGATGTGGTGGGCAGTAGCACAGAACCAAGATGGAGCCTAGGTATCCCTGCCTGCTCTGCTGTAGTGTGAAAGCCCAAATTCACCCCATCACCATGGGACTGATGACCAGGTGGGGATGACAGCACATCACACATTACAGGTACCACAGGCCTCTCTGAAGTTCAGGCTGAAAGGACTCCACGCACCACTACAGAATGTGGCTGGGCTCATGGACAGCCTTGTTTTGGCTGTGAGGTTAGACAGACCCCAGTACTTTCTGCACTTGGCCTTTGTTCAAGCAGCTGGACGATATGGATTGTTGGGTCTCTCAGCCCTAGCTTTCTGTTTGCTGGAGACAGGCAGGGTACCAGACCACTCTGCCACACAAATATATTCTATGGGTAGATTGTGGTACCATTTCACAGGGAGGAGACTGAGACTCCACTCTGTGGCCAGAATGAAAGGGCAGGGGAAGGATCATGAGAACATAGGTATCACCCTATTCTGTGTCTGGGGTTGGACTGTAGTTTCTCAAGGGAAGAGACAGTGGCTACCACCTGGGCGCTCAGGTTCCAATCACTGGTTGGAGCCTTTAGAAAAAAACAAAGATTTATCTATTTTTACGTGAATGGGTGTTTGCCTGCCATGTGTGTGCAGTTCCCACAGAGACCAGAAGAGGGTGTTGGATCCCCTGGGACTGGAGTTGACAATTGTTAGGAGCCATGTAAGCATGGTGGGAAACAAACTTATTTCCTTTATTAGAGTGACAAATGCTATCTGTCCTCTGCCCCAACCCCTTAAAAAAATTTACATTTGTCTGGTGTGGGGGAATGTCTAATCCCAGCACTCAGAAAACAGAGACAGGTAGATCTCTGCGTTCAAGGCCAGCCTGGTCTACAAAGTGAGTTCCAGGACAACCAGAGTTACAATAGAGAAACCCTGTCTCAAAAAACCTAAACAAACAAAAATAAATAAATAAACATTTAAAAAGGAGTTACATCTATGTATTTACGGGTCTGCGCACAGACGCTCATATGCCAGTGTGTACGTGGAGGTCAGAGGACCCTGGGATTGAATTGGGTCGCCCAAACCGAACCATCACTCCGTTCTGTTTTTTTAAACGTTGCAGCCTTTCCCCCACCCTTTCTCTAGGTGACTCTTCCAAGCAAGGACTGAAGGTGAAGTGAAAGCTACTGCTTGGCAGTAGCTGAGGTAGATGGTAGAGGCGGGTGCACTTGGCTAAACCTGTTGGAATTTTTTGTTGTTGAGAACGGGTGTCAGTATGTAGCCCTGACTGGCCTGGAAAAAGCACTCGATCACCACCACGGAGCATTCCTAAAGAACTTAACAACAGTCAGGAACCAAAGTGTGTCTCTCTGTCTCTCACACACAGAGAGCTGGCATGAGAAACATGACATTTGAGTTCCTGTATGTGGAATCAGTAAATGAGATTAAAGCCCACTGTGTGGGTGTACCCTGTAAACCAACACAGCACTAAGAGGTAGGGATTTGGACCTGGGCTACAGAAGTCAGACTCTTTAAAAAAGGAAGAAATGAAGGAAGAAAGGGCAAGAGAGAAAGAAAGAAAAATTAGTGATAGTGACTGGGAAATGTTTAACTTCATTAGTTAATATCAAGTTGGAAAATAAATTTCATAATTTTTGTTCACTTGTTCTTTGAGACAAGGTGTTGCTAAATCAACCAGGTTGGCATTACTCCTGTGAGCCACAATGTCCAGGTCTTAGTGATTACCTAATTTCTACCTCATTTCTACAAATAAATGGTACCCAGGCTAGCAGAAAGACGGGGCAAGTGTGCTGTTTCTGGAAAGTTCTAAGGAACGGATCACAGAATCTATCTGGTGGCGGAATAGTTTTAACAGGATCATAGACCTGAAGACGGTGGTCTGGAGGCTCCATCAACTCAGTGCAGGTCTAGGAAGTTCGAAGGGTCAGGTGGATTGCACTAGCATACCACCTTTGTCTTAACCCAAACATCTTTTTCCATGAATTTACTTGTTCCCATGCAGAAGCCCCAGAAGTATGGCAGCCAAGGATCAAGATATACAGAAAATAAAATGACAGGCAACCTTCACAAACAACTCACATGGTTTCCCAGGGTTGAAAAGTGACAGCTCCTTCAGGAGAGCTAGAGCCATGTGGTAATTACTAATAGATCTAATAAGGCCTAGAAAGTAGAGCCTTGGGCCACAGCCCATCCTTTTGTCCTCCCATGGCTCCTCCTGGCTGTGCCTAGCTTTCTGCACTGAACTTTCTCTCTGGTTGCTCAACCAGGAAACAGGCAGATCTGAGGCAATAAAGATGCAGATGAATCCACTCCCCAGTGATAAACCACCTGCAGGGCTGGAGAGACTCTTCAGCAGTTAAAGGCACTTGCTGCTCTTCGGGAGAACTTGAGTCCCTGTCTCAGCACCCACTTCAGGCTGCTCACGCACACCTATACTCCAGCTCCATGGGATCTGACACTCTCTTCCTACTTCCAAGGCACCTGTGTTCATGTGTACATAACCACACACACGCACACACACACACCACACACACACACACACACACAGACACACACATGCGTACACATAAATACGAAATAAAATACATCTTTGAAAAGCAAACACACAGTGGGGCTGGAAATGTAGCTTAGTTGGTAGAGTGCTTGCCTAGTTCACACAAAGTCCCTGGCCTTGATGCCCAACACCACGTTAAAACAACGAAAAAGCCCAACCGGACATGGTGGTGCATGCCTGTAATTCCAGCATGCAGGAAGTACAGGAGGACAGCTAGTTCAGTCATCCTTGGCTACACAGGGAGTTAGAAACCAGCTCGGGATACATGAGGGTCTGTCTGAAAACAAAAGGAGGATCAGACAGATGGCTCAGCAGGTAAAGGCACTTACTGACAGGCCCCAAGTCTTGAGCTTGATCTGTGGACCCCACACGGTGGAAGGAGAAAACCAACTCTTGGAAGTTGCTCCACACAGGTGCACACACATGTGCAAGTCCTCCCCAAGTACGTTTTTTTAAAGGGTAAAAGAAAGCCACTTTCTTCTCTCCACTCTCCAAGTGAAGCCAGGGTGCTATTATTCATCTAAGCACTGGTGTCTTCTCTGCTAGCCACTTCTATCCAAAGACAGGGTATTGGGTAGGTTGTGGTTCAGTGGGACAGCACTTGTTTATCAAGTGTGAGGATGGAGGGTGGATCTGCAGCACCTCACACAAGACGAAATAGACAAAGTGACTAAAACAGCAGCCTTGACCATTGTTTTAATACACAAATCCAAAGGACAGAAAGCAGAAACACTTGGAGATCCACCTCCTAATGAAGTACCTAGCCAGGGAGTATACTGGCACCTGTCACCTTACAGAGCCCAAGATGGGGCTGTGCAAGTCACAGTGAGGTGACTGCTGGGACAGGCTACAAGAGATTCCAAGGTTCAGGGTCACTCAAGGCTCAGGGGAGCAATGTTGAGGGAGACGGGGATTGCTTGAAGTGTGTCATCCTGCGCGATGCTTAATTACAAAGGCAAGGATGCCAGCAATAGGCCTGTGAAAAACAGCACCGATACATGAAACAAGCGAAGACAGTTTTGAAAAACATCCTTCTCAAAAGCCAAGCCAAATGATGAAGTGTTGAACTGAAACAGAGACTGTTCCTAAACAGGAAAGGAAAAGTAATTTGCTATTGAGAATCAAAGCCAGGAGAAAGCCCATTGCCAGGGAGGAGAGCTGGAAAGAGAGGCCGGTGCCTGGCCAAGGAAGGACAGACCCTGGAACCGCCTGGGCACGCCCTATCCCCACAGTTTAGAAAGCCGCCAGAGCACCAGCGGCCTGAGCGTGTCACCCCTGCTCGTGAGAGGCAGCTGCCTAAGAGCATCTCATCGTCTCTTCGGAACTTTGGAATCCTCCGGCAAGCACTGGGTCCAAAGTTTAAAGTGCGATCTGGAGGGTTCCACACCCCGCCTGCTGTGCAAAGCATCTGACTCACGACTTTCCACCAGCTCCGAGCTTCCGAAGTTCCGCACGCCACGGCCTCTCCCGCTCGCTAAGGCTCCGGGAAGACCAGCGGCCGCGGCTGCGGCGCCGTGCAGCCTGCCCGGCTTCTCCGGGCCCGGACCGGGACCCGAGCTCGTCCTCGTCCCCCAGCCCCGTCCCGGCCGGACCGCGCGTCGTCGCGGCCCGGCCCACACCGCATTCGGAGGCAGGAGGCGCCAGCGCCGCCGGAGTCCCTCCTCGGGCAGGTGGGCAGGCCGGCGCGGTGACCCGGCCTCCGCGGCCCGGCGGCAAGCGACGCCGAGCAGAGGGCGACCCCAGGCCCGCACTCACCGTCGGCTGCCGCGCGCCCGCGTGGACGTCTACATGCCGGGCCGAGCCAGCGGGCCCTGCCGCCCCAGCGCTACCTGGCCCTCAGCGACCCAGCCACCTGCCACCCCATGGCCGCCGGGTCCGGGCGCCGGCACCATCGAGCAGCGCGGAGCCGCGGCTGGCAGTGCGCAGGCGCGGGCCGCACGCATGCGCCGCAGAACACGTGGGGCGGGCCGCGCAGCCGCAACCAGACAGGCGTCGCAGCCCCGGGCGGCTCCTAAGCCTTCTGTAGGCCCGGGGCCGAGGCTGAGCAGGGGAACCGGGAGGGCGGGGCCGAGGGGCGCAGGCCCGAGCCGCGGGCGGAAGCGGGAGGCAGCGGAGGCGGGGCGAGGGGAGGAGCTGGGTACAGTGGAGGGGATGGGAGGGGAGCGCGGTGGGGGAAAGCGGTAGAGGTGAAGGGCGAGGTCGGAGGGTGGCGGGTAAGGGCCGGAGGGAGCGGGAGCAGAAAAGGGAGGCGGGGCGGAGGCGGGAGGGCGGGAGGCTCCAGCCTGGGCGCCCCGACTGCCTCAGCCGCCTCGGAGAGCACCGCGGGTCCCTTCACGCTTTTCGCCTCCCTGCCTTGCAGTCTGATCTTTTTGCCCCGTCTTAGGTCCCGCCCTGCTTTTCGCAGGCACGATCTCCAGGACCACGTGGGTCGACTCCACGGTCAGCTTGGTGGGAGCCTGGGCTGAGCAGCAGCCCTGCCCCTCCCTCCCCTCCCCGCTTTGTTCTTAATGACCAGGACTGGGACCTGGTAGCGATCAGAACCAGAACTCAGGTGCCAGCTGTTCCTGGGGCACCCGCGCTCACGTGGGCCTCAGGCCCCTTTCGCTTTTAGCTGCTCCTCTAGGATTTGGGCCTTAAGCCTGCCAGTAAAGAACCTGACTGTTGGCTGGACATAGTGTTCACTACTTTGAGCCCAGCAGGAGTCCAGGTTCTTTAGGAATTCGGGGCCAGCCGGGGTACCATAGTGAGACCCTGCCTGGGGGGGGGGGTGGGCAGGCAGTGGGTACCATAGTGAAACCCTGCCTGGGGGGGGGCAACCAGGGGTACCATAGTGAGACCCTGCCTGGGGGGGGACGGGGACAGGCAGTGGGTACCATAGTGAGACCCTGCCTGGGGAGGGGACGGGGACAGGCAGTGGGTACCATAGTGAGACCCTGCCTGGGGGGGGGCAGCCAGGGGTACCATAGTGAGACCCTGCCTGGGGGGGCAGCCAGGGGGTGGGCAGCCAGGGGTACCATAGTGAGACCCTCTGGAGGGGGGGGCCAACCAGGGGTACCATAGTGAGACCCTCTAGAGGGGGGGGCCGGCAGTGGGTACCATAGTGAGACCCAGCCGGGGGGGGGGCAGGCAGTGGGTACCATAGTGAGACCCTGCCTGGGGGGGGGGGACGGGGACAGGCAGTGGGTACCATAGTGAGACCCTGCCTGGTGGGGGCAGCCAGGGGGTACCATAGTGAGATCCTGCCTGGGGGGGCAGCCAGGGGGTGGGGGGGCAGCCAGGGGTACCATAGTGAGACCCTCTGGAGGGGGGGCCAACCAGGGGTATCATAGTGAGACCCAGCCGGGGGGGGGGGGGGGCAGGCAGTGGGTACCATAGTGAGACCCTGCCTGGGGGGCAGGCAGTAGGTACATACCACTTTTAGTCACAGCATCCCAGTTCTCTAACTTCAAGATCACCCAAGTCTACAGAGAAACCGTGGGGTGGGTCGAGGGAATCCAGACAGTGGAGAGGTGACTGTAAACAGTGTGCTCCACCCACAGCAGGGAAGAAGGGGAGCTCAGAGGGAAGAGCCTACTTTGTAACCGATCCAGGAGCATGCTTAACTGGTGGATACCCAGTTCATGCATCAGGACTAAGACGTCCTGCAGTTGTGCATACTGCACCAGTTGGTGTTTTGTAGTCTCCTGGCTTCCAGCACAATGGCTTTCAGATGTTCCCTCTATGCTCCACTTGGCACCCTTGGCATTGCCCTTCCCCACAGCCCCCATACCTGCTGCAGTCAGGATGTTCTCTGGTGGGGTCTCCTGAGGCCTGTGTCCTGTCCTTCCAAAAGAACAGAATGATGAGGGGAGGTTAACAGGAATTTGAGGGGATTTCTTAAGTTTTGTAACTTCCTCATGTGTTTTGTAAGCCCAACTCCTTCCCTCGAGTTAACAACAGCCACACCCACAGAATGTTTACTGACTTTTGGGTATTATTGTACTGCACTATAGTAATACTTGATTGGTATCCAGTGGTACGTGTCAAGCACATGGCTAGGCCTGAGGAGACTCTCAGAGTGGGAGCAGTCATCTTCTGCATAGGTGCCCAGCCTGTGGTCTGCAGTCCAAGGTCACATAGCAAGAAACTTTGTGTAAATAGCAGGTGTCCAGTGGTTGCTGAGGAAACCCGTGGTCTACAGTGTGACTAAGGCCTGGATTGTGCAGGTGGCTTTCCTAATTCAGAGGAAAGAACAAAGCTGACATTGTGCAATGTCTTAGTGGGCCCCATCAAACTCTGAGGACTCGGGGACCAAGTGTTTATTCCCACCACAGGGCTGGTGACAGTAACCAAGACGATGGCTGGGAGTGGCCAGAGGGTACTCACAAGACTTGCAGTGTTTAATTCGGGCTGGGTTCAAAGGGCAGCAGATGAAAGGTTTTATGGGGTGAGGTAGCAGGAAGAAATCAAGGCAATTATACTCATTTTTGCTTCAGGCCTCCAACACCTGTACTTACCCTCTTCTAAGGATTAAGTGGCTAAAAACAAAAAAAAACAAAAAAAAAAAAAAAAAAAAGGAAACGGGAGGAGGTGGGTAAACAGGATGGCCTGTGCCCAGAGCCAGGCGTGTGTGTGTCAGGCAAACTCTCAGGCACAGGTACAAGAGGGGACTTGTATCTCTTTGGAGCCTGCCTTAGTAACTAAGTGGGACGTTGGTTTCACTTGACCAGGGTGGGATAAACAGTTGAGTCAAAGTTGTCCAGCATCAAAAAGACAGGTAACAGGTAGCCTGAAGTGTCTATTATGGATTAGTTTAGTGTCATGGGATACCATAAAGTGATCTTGTCCACCTTACCCTGGTGTCCACTTGGCATAGGTAAAGACCAGAACTGACACCATCATCAGTGTCCCTAACAGTCTACTTGACAGTCTGCCTATTGTGTTGGTTGAGTGGGCAGCACTATCCTTCTCCAGCCAGAGCAGCGATTCATAGAGAAAGGGACAGAGGCTCAAGGGTACTTAGGCACAGGTGTCTCAGGCTAAGGGGCTGCTAAGTACAACTAACTTGTCTGAGGTCACTCAGAAGAGGCAGAGGTGCCTGGCTGCTGGCTAGTCTGGGATCTTGGGTAGGGAGTAGTCCATGGAACACTGGTGCCAGGTTGCACTGAGAATGAAGGGGTAAAGTGATGGCAGCGGGAAAGTGGAACCCCAAATAAACAGCGTGTGCAATCTGGACCCAGGCCAGCCCAGCCCCTTTCTGGTCCTTTTCCAGGCTCCCAGCCTATATTTGGGAAAAGGGGAGGCGTCTCCTTTTACAAGCCAACAGAATTGGAATCCTGCAGCCATGTGGGGGGGGAGGGGAGGCTGTGTGCTGGAGGCAATTGGAGGGACACTGTGAAAGTGGGCAGCCACTCAGCTGCCTGTGCGGACTTAGAACAGGTACACTACCCACCATGGGCAGCAGGTTAGCCTGGCACCTCCCAGGTACCCTTCAGAGCAGGAGTTAAGGTATTTAACGGTAAATGCAAGCTATGCAAACCTGAACATCTGCCTGGTCTGAAAAGCCCTGTGGCCAGGCCTTTTTTGTATGCTGTTTGGCCAGTACTGCTGCCCACATGTTCAAAGTGACATGTTTTCAAGGACTGCTTGCTAAACAAGTGGGCAGTGGACTTGATGTTGGCTAAGAAGCAATCAACCTCCAGCCTTTCTGAGGCAGAGACAGACCTGCTCCAGGTCCAGTTGGGCCTGTTGGTGGTCAAGGTAGAAGCAGGGTAAGACATGGATTCCCAAAGAGTTGGAGGTATGGTCAACCTCACCAATAGTGCCCTCTAATTCAGAAAAATAATCTCAAGTGCTCTGTATTCTCAGTGGGGGTTGGAGTAGGTAAAGGCTTGCAAAGGATTTTTGTCTGTGAAGAACACATTTATTTCAGGAAGACTGGGGGTGGATTAAGCTAGGCAAACCCATCTGCTCAGCCTGCCAATCACCACATCACAGCCTGCAACATCAGGGGAGTCGCTTCTGAAGGGGCACCACTGACCCTAGGTAATTAGTTTGCTTACCACCACCCAACAAAGGTGGTTTGGTTCAGTCAGGACCTAGGGCAGAGACAGAAAATTAGTTATACTTTATAATGTTACTAAGATTAAAATTGTGTCATTTGGCCTAGAACTGGGCATTACGTGGACTGGGTGCCTAAGACTGCAATGGCAGTTCAGTAAACACCCTAAGGCTTCATTTCCAACAACTCTGGGGTTGATGCCTGCTTGTTCAAGCTGCAGTGGCCTTTACTGAGTAGGAAATACTGCTTAGTCAGGAGTGTCTTTGGAGGGGCAGGTCCTCAGATATATTAGTGGGGAAACAGAAGAAGCCAAAGCAGGTGGTTGGTTGATGCCAAAGGAAGACCTGGCAGACACGGGCTCAGGTGCTTAGGGGAAAAAGCCACTTGTCCTAGAAAACATGGTCTTGTAGGCCTGAGATGTATAGCATAACAAGAACCTCCTAGGAGCTAACCCTGTTTTTGTTTTCTTGAGACAGGGTTTCTCTATTTAATTGCTTAGACTGTAGACCAGATTGAAGAGATCCACCTGCCTCTGCCTCTGCCTCCTGAGTGCTGCGATTAAAGGTGTGCACAACCACACTCAGCCTGAGCTGACACTTTTATAAGGGTCCCTCAGGATGAACTGTTGAGTCAGTGGTTGGGGCATGTGGTTACCGCCACACTGAAGCTGACATTCAAATAACCATCACACCAGAGTCCCTCATGTCAAACTGCTTTATTACATCTTAAATAACAGTACAGTTTAATATAGTATCTATCTTGCATCCAGCCTCCTTGCAGTACACTGACTTTAAAATTAAATACAAAAGGTGAAAAGGGTACAGGGTGCAGAGAGCTCTACAGAGTCGTTTGGTAGGAAGAGAAGGGGCTTCGCTGTATTCTCTTTGCCAGGTCCAGGCCTACCGCACAGTCACAGCACAGTTTTGTACAGGACGCTGCAGAAAACAGAATGGCAAAGCCACTACTGCTGCTATGGGGGGTGCAGGATACAGGGAGAGGGGAGGGCCCACAGAACACTGCTGTCCAAACGCTGCTGCTGAACATGGCTTAAGATGAAAACCACAAAGATCTGCATGGTGTAAAAATGGTCGCCTCAGATGCAAAAGGCTGTTCCATGGAGGCAGGCTTCCAGGAAGTGGCAAAGAGGCAGCAGAGTGGCTTCCCCTCCCCTCCTGAATCCAACAGCAATCATTCCCAACAGGACTGTTTTGTTTTTTTAAAGTAAACAGTGACTTATCCCACTACTCAAGCATGTAAAGCGCTTGCTGCTTCCGGTTCATGTGCAGAGCAGCAACAGTAATGGACAAAGCCGCCACGGTTACAACTTGAAGAGGTTATTTCTTAAAAGAAAAAGAACATCTAAGGACTGAGTCCTATATGCACTTTAGAGCATTTCTACAGCATGCGATTCTAAGAGTAAACCCACCCAATATGGCAAACAATCAAATTGTTTAAGATTTAACTTAGAAAGTCTGAGATCATCATTTTCAAAACATTGATTTGTACACTGTTTCACACACAAATAACCAACTGACTATCCAAGCACAGGACAGGCCCCTCTCTGGAGAACACGTCTCTAACAGCAAGGGGTAGGACGGCTAGTGTCACATGACTACAAACTTCCCTCCAACTTCACAGGAATTCCAAGGTAAGAGCAGAAACTAGACAGTGAGGACAAGTCAGGAGGGAAGGGCGCTGGGAATAAGTTTACTGCTGAGCAAAGGGGAGGGATTCTGACTAAGCATTCATGGCCATTGCAACGTGTGCTTGGCTACTTTGCTTTTGAATTTTTTTCTTCCACTATGCCGTGTTTGTGCGCGAAACAGTCATCTGTGACATGAGACAAAAAAAAAAAAAAAAAAAAAAAAGGAAGAAATGAAAGAAAGCCAAGCCAAGCCAAGCCAGGAACAAAAGTGCA
Organism: Cricetomys ansorgei; assembly: GCA_026225945.1. Lineage (NCBI taxonomy): Eukaryota > Metazoa > Chordata > Mammalia > Rodentia > Nesomyidae > Cricetomys > Cricetomys ansorgei. Next base: position 30,436 of record JAMJFZ010003285.1, read on the forward strand.
CCACTGACAAGTCAGAGCCTCCGTGGCTCGGGTTCTCTCAACTACTGAACATAAAGGGATTTCTCTAAAAAGAAATGTGAGCGCTTCCAAAGTGCTGCTACAATGACATATTCAGAAACAATTACAGATAAACAGTCTCCAACTTGTCTCTCATGAATGCCAGAGTACAGGATCACTGCTCTAAAATGGAAATGAACTAGTAAAGAGGCGTGTCTGTCTCACAATCACACTCAGGGTTACCTTCTGGTTAACATTTTTATTGTAGTATTTCCTTTTAAAATTCACCCAAGACAAAAAAGGAAAACAAAGACAATGGCCCCGGAAGGAATGCACAATTTGTTTTAGTTTACAGCACAGAAATCCTTCTCTTAATGGGAGTTGTGCTCTTGGTTTCAGCAATAAGTGAAGGAGAAAAGATCTTGCCCTTTTGAAGTTCTGAGGGAGGTGTGGGTGTCCACGTTAGTACGGTTGGATAGGGTATGCTATCGCTGGAACGCTTCAAGGTTGGAATGGTCTTCCAGTCACCATGGCATCCACCTGCTTCTGTGAACAGAGCTTGGGGTCAGTTTATCAAAGAAGAATCTGAGCTCCTCCCATTGATCTCTCTGGGTCACAGTTAGAGGGCCATTCCTTTAGATTTGCTACAGTACCAGACCAATATCATATCTTTGTTAATCTACAACCCATGCATTAAAACCTCATGTCGAGAAATACACTCAACTCCACTAAGAGGCTGCTCCATTACCTACTGGCCTTAGTTCCAGATCTTGAGGAAGCTGTCCCATGACCCTGTTGCCACAGCCATGCCATCATCAGTCACCCCCAAGCAGCTGACACGGTTGTCGTGTCCAGCCAGTACACCTGGGAACAAAAACAGCATAATCACAAACACATGATGTCTGACAAGAGGATGGCTCATCTTGATGGACTCTGCACCCCAAGACTCTTCCTACGGCCAGTACCAGACACCAGGAAGGGAGAAGAGGAAGAGTAAGTAAGAAGGCAAGCATAAGCACAAATGTAGAGTAAGAAACCCAGATTTTCTTGTGCTAACATCTGTACACTCGCAGATGAAGCTTAAAATCACACAAAGTACAAGCTACAGTTAAAAATCCATCTATGTCTCAGTGGCTAAGAGTACTCATTACTTTGGAGAGAACCCGAGTTTGGCTCTTAGCACCCACACGGCCATTCATAACCATCTATAATTCCAGTTCTGGGGATCCAATGTCCTCTTCCAACCTTTCCAGGTACTAGAACATGTGGTGCACAGACATACATGTAGTCAAATAGCTCATGCAAGTAAATAGTGAAATCTAAACACCTAATCTCAGATTGACCACTTGAGTACACAGAACCACAGCTGAGGCCCTGGACAGTGTCAGCACAGTGGCAGGCACACCGTTTGCCCCCACAGAAGGCTCTCTGCAGTTCAGTGTTAGCTTCCCTGGTCTACAATGCCAAAGTCAAGAATAGCTTTGCTCCCTTTCCCCTTTCTTTATTTTTGAGACAGGGTCTCTGTGTTTGGTCCTGGCTGTCCTGGAATTATGTAGAAAAGACTGATCTTGTACTCAGAGATCAGCCTGCTTCTGACTTCTGGGATTAAAAGTGTTTATTATCATGGCTGGTCTAAAATAGCTTCAATTCAGCAGTCTAGAAGGGTAAAGGAGGCCACAGTGAACTCAAGACTCTGGGTCACAATTCCCTCTTCCATCTTCCAAAACACAAATTTGCTGAAAAAATTTAAGTGTATCAACATTCCTCAATTTGAAGTGTCCAAATGTCTATAATTATAAAGTTCTCTTAGATGGTATAGTGACACATGCCTGTAATCCTAGCACTAAAAAGGCAGAGGCAGGAAGACTGTTGAGTTTAAGGCCAGCTTGAGCTCAAAGAGAGACCTCTGAAACAAGACATTCTCATCTTTTGTCCAGTTGTGTTTAACCCTGATTTTATTCTGATATATAAAATTTAAGTTTTAAATGGAATCATCACCAGCACATTGTCCAACAACCTGTAGAGAGGAAGGGACAAGGTACTATATCAGATGTCAAAGCCACATAGGCCCGAGAACAGGGAGCTGGAGCTGGCCATGGTGGCATATGCCCGGAGACAAATGACTGAAGAGGATGAGGCGTAAGACTGAAAATTATGGTATTTGCCAATAATTCTAGTATTTCTAGGCTAACCAGGGCTACTCAGTAAGACTGTCTCAAAATATCCACACACAAAAATGGGAAACTTGAACACAGAGCTCAGCGGTGTCTGGCCTTGTCACGATCGCCTGCATCCCCACACAGCATCCCTTCGAGTCAGCTCCCCAGTGGGCCAGAGCCCTCTGCTGAGCTGATGACACAATCAGTGTCCAAGAACACGGGAAGCCACGCGGCCACTGACCTGCTCTGTCAGCTTTGAGTGCGTCCCAGACGTTGCAGTTGAAGTCGTCGTACCCAGCGAGGAGGAGGCGGCCACTCTTGGAGAAGGAAACAGATGTGATCCCGCAGATAATGTTGTCATGCGAGTAAGTCATGAGCTCCTGGTCTGCGCGGAGGTCGAACAGCCTGCACGTGGCATCGTCTGAGCCAGTAGCAAAGGCATTGCCATTGGGGAAGAACTACGAAGAGAAGGCAAATCAAGACATCGTCAAGCATGAAGGCCTGGGACACACGTCAGCTGATAGAGCACTGGTCTAGCATGCAGAAGACCGTTGGTTCAGTGCCCAGCAGAGAGGGAAAAAGTGCAGTGGCTCCTGTCAAGCATGGAATGGAGTATGGAGTACACATTCATCAAGGCACCAGGAACAGACTGAATTCACGGTCGGCCTGAACTACACATCAAATTCTAGGCCAAATACTGACAAAAAAGTAAATCCTTAAGAAATTATGTTAATGAAATCAGTGGCACGGTTGCTGTGGTAAGGAAAACAGGTTGAAATTCCAGCAAGAACAAGTCTGGCAACATAAAGTGAGTGGGCATGTACTAGGGGAGTTCTGACAATGCTCATGGACTGCCATGGTCACCTAGGTAGACTGAAGCACAGAAAAGCAATGAGAATGAGCCACTGTTCTCTGGCCACTAGCGAACTCCTGCTCCAGCCAACCAGACTCATCCCTTCAGGAAGTGTTAGCAAGAAAGTAGGCTCTAAATCTGCCATTCTCCTGGCTGGCAGAAGACACACTGGTGTCTTCAGGGTCTAAACTCTGGTCCCTCTAGGGAAAGGAGCAGATCTGGCACTCAGCAGCCTCATCAACATCTGCATCTGCATCTGAAACAAACAAGTGCACAGCACAGAACACGGCTGGCCTCTAAAGTTTGGGTCAGTGCCTGAATCTGGTCTGTGACTCTGATTGTATCTCCAAAAAGGACAATCAGGTATGGTAGCAAACGTCTGTAACCTTTTTTTGTTTTGTTTTGTTTTGAGACAGGGTTTCTCTGTTGTAACTCTGCTGTCCTAGAACTCACTCTGGAGATCAGACTGGCCTTGAACTCACAGAGATCCAGCCCCTACCCCTACCCCCACAGGCCTGTAATCTTTGAGGAGGACTATGAGTCCTAGGTCAGCCATGACTATATTACTAGACTTTGTCTCAAAATAAACACAAACAAAAAACAAAATTAAAAACCAAAAACAAAGCAAAGACCTTAAAAATGTTTTTAAAAAAGAAAGGGACTGGAGAGATGGCTCAGCAGTTAAGAGCACTTACTACTCTTGCAAAGGACCGAGCTTGGTTCCTAGTACCACATCAGATGGCTCTTAATAGGCTATTAACTCAGCTGCAGGGTATCTAACACTCTTGTCTGGACTCTCTGGGCACCTGCACTCATACAAGCATACCCACATAGAGACACACACACACACATTAAAAAGCATTTATTTTTAAATTATGTAGTGTATCTATTTATGTGTAGGGTTTTCGCCTGCATCACCTGTGTACAAGTCCCTGGGGATCTGAGTTACATATACCTGTGAGCTACCACATGGGTGCTTGGAATCAAACCCAGAGCCTCTGCAAGAGCTGTCAATGCATCTTCTGAGATGCTGAGGCACCTGTGGTGGTTTGAATGAGAATAGTCCCCATAGGCTCATGTTCCAATACTTGGTGCCCAGTTAGCAGAACTTTTGGGGAGGGATTAAAAAGGCGTGGCCTTCTTGGAGGGTCAAGGTTTCAAACACCCACCACTCCCAGTTAGCTAGCTTGCACTTTCTTTGTGTCCTGGGATTCTATCTCAGGATGTAAGCTCTCAGCTACTTCTCCAGCACATTGTTTACCTGCTTGCGGCCATGCTCCCCACCATGATGGTCAGGGACTCGTGCTCTGAAACTATAAGCCTCCATTAAACGCTTTTCTCTGTTAAGTTGTCTTGATCATGGTGCTTTGTCACAGCAACAGAAAAGTAACTCAGATGCCATCTCTCCAGCCCCTTAAAAAAAAACTAATGCAATGCAGATACAATTTAAACTCACACATATGGCATTGATGTCAGACTCGTGTCCTGTAAAGGTCTGCCGGCACATTCCTTCTCGGACATCCCATAGCTTGGCCGAAGCATCACAAGCACCAGAGACAAACAGTCTGGTGTCAGGAGCGAGAGACAGGCTCATGACATCTCCAGTGTGTCCAGTAAACGTGGTTGTCTGCTGGCCAGTCTCGATGTCCCACAGGGCACTGGAGCAGGAGCAAATGACAGGTAGGTATCAGCCACACGTCTGGAACCACCAGCCATCTACAACACGATTCCTTCATACTACCCATGATCACAGACAACCTCTGTGCCATCGTAAAGACATATTTACTTCTGATTTTGTTTAGGAAAAACAAAGTAAAGGAAATAAGCGGCTCTACAGATGAGCACATGGCCTAGACCTCAGAACTGCTGTTTCCAAGTCACCTCACAACAGCAGGGGGGACGTGAGCTCATATCACACACGCATGTTCATGGGCAGTTGTGGAGGCAGCAGAAAGTGCTAAGGCCTGAAAGAGAGGGGCCTGTTTTACCCGTGTTATTCCCTCTGTGCCCTCATTTCCCATCTTCCTAGACACTACAAATGTTAGGTAAATAAATGACTCAGAGCAGCTCTGATGCCAACTCCCTTTTCTTGGGTGTCACAAACCAAAGATGGCCTCCATGGATGCACACGGTGTTCTGAGGGCCTCTGCCTGGCAGTGCTAAAGGCACTACATAAGCAGGAGCTAGATCTCAAAGTGACAGCAAGATGCTACTTCCAGCTGCAACCTGCAGAAGCAACAGGATGGTAAACTGCCTGTTCTTGTCAACCTCACAAGAAAGCCTGGCTCAGCCTAGCAACACAAATCGAATCAGTCAGTTTCAACAGAACGAAACTGGCTATCTGTGCTAGGCATGAGGGACACAGGAAGGAAGAAACAGGGAACACAAGTCTCATATATTTCATCCAAGAAATGACCAACACATGAAATCTGTGGTGGCTAACTTTTGTTGTCAACTTGACTACATTTTGAATCATTAAGCTCAAGCAGCTAGGCCCATCTGTGAGGAGTTTCTTGACTGGGTCATTTGAAGTGGAAAGACCCACTCTAAATCTGGGCTACACCTTCTGGTGGCAGCTCACATGAAAAGGAAGCTTTTGCTTTTTGTCTGCTTGCTTTCGCCCTCACTGGCAAGTTCACCTATCTTACTGCCAAGGCGTCCCTTTACTAGTATTAAAACTAGCTGAGATGTCCAGCTTCATGGACACTAAACAATGACTAGATTCTTGGTCACATCAGGAGACACAGTCATTGACACAACTGGCCTGTAAGCAATTCTAATAAAGTCCTCTTTAAGATATTGCTACTAGGACTGGAGAGATGGCTCAGCGGTTAAGAGCGTTGACTGCTCTTCCGGAGGTCCTGAGTTCAATTCCCAGCAACCACATGGTGGCTCACAACCATCTATAATGGGATCAGATGCCCTCTTCTGATGTGCAGATAGAGCACTCAGACAAATAAAATAAATAATCTTAAAAAAAAAAAAGATACTGCTGCTGACCACCTAGGCAGACATACTTTCCATGACCAGAAGACCCATCTACTAGCCAACAAGAACCTACAATACAGAAATCTGATAGACCTGCTGTTTGAAAGCTGTACTCATGCTACAACATACTATGAAGCTAGCGTCAGGAAAAACAGAGAAACAACACATACATGAGTATAAACAAATGGAGAAAAGAAAAGCAGCTATTTGACATACATCCTTTTAGTTCGCTGTTCAAAATCAAAACTCAACTTTGCCTATCTACAGACAGTACAACGAATTACTCATTGCTACTTTGTACTCTTAACCAGCATGCTATAGTCGTAACTGGTGGAAAGACCCACCTGCCTCACAAATCTCACCCTACTGGTGTGAACAGGAACAGCGATCTCCTGTCTCATTCTCTGCCTGGCCAGGTACTTACCATGTGGTGTCTCCAGAGCTGGTGACTATCTGATTGTCATCCAGAAACCGGCAACAGGACAAGTAACCTGGGAAAGAGCAGGCCCAGATGAGCAAGCCTCAATGTGAAACTACGGTAACGCAGATACCCAGAACGCGTTTTGAGTGACACAGGAGCACTATCACAGTGTGGGGGAGACTCTAGCTAGACAGAATCAATGCCAGGACAGTGGGACAATACCTCAGAACAGACCCATTCCCTGCACGGCACACAACAGTTAAGCCATACTTATTATGGAACACCTAAATCTTCAATCTGCCTTTCCATCTTGAGGCAATGATTCCCTGTCCTTCTTTTCTCATTTGTTTGCTCATTTGCTTACTGACAGAGAATTGGTCCTAGGCCTGGTGGGGCAGATGGGACACAAAGGAACTCAGAGTTCAATGGGAAGCAGGACAGTAAGGGAATCAGGGTAGGAAAGGCTTACAGACCAAACAAAAAGAACAGGAAAAGATGAAAGAACAGCCAGCCCGTGGCAAGAACACTGGAGATGTCCAGAGGGAAGGCTCCAAAACCAAAGGTGAGTGGGCTTGCTTTCTCAAGAGCTGTGAAATGGAGTCTGCATGGAAAACCTGTTCCTGCTGACACTCACTGGTAGGATTTCCTGAGCTGTGGGTGGAGTAGGGGACGGTGAGACCTTGTCTCAAAATATAATAATATTTTTGAGAGAAGAAAGAGAAAGTCATTGAAAAGTGAAGTAGGTGGGTATCTGGGAGTCAGTTAGTCTCACTACAGAGGAGTGAAATTGACAGAGAAATCACAAACAGTTATATATGAAGTTACACAAAAGGAGCGAGAAGACTCAGAACTTCCCACATAGTCTGGGTTCAGCATGGATTCTGTGGCCAGGTACCTGCTGGAGGTTGCCTGGTGGCCATTCCTAGAAATGCACTTCCTTTTGCTGAAGTGACAAAGAGGGAAGCTGCTCCAGTCTGATTCTGACAAGTCACTGGGAGTGGGACACCAACATGGTGGAACAAAACAAAACAAGAACAAACCCCAAACCACCGTGTTCACAAATATGTAAATGTTCAACTTCTCATTAGATAAAGAAATTATACCCAGAAAATGTTTTAGCAACTCACTCTACCAGATTCCAATACCGAATGATAACCATGCCATGCTTCACCAGAAGGGAAAATTGTGGTCATTTTCACCAGAATATTCTAGCAAAGAATACATTCGAGGTCTGAGAGGCAGCTCTGAGATTCTCACTCTCTCTTCATAAGTCCCTAGGAATTAGCACTGAGATCAATCAAGTCTCTGTCTCTTTGTGTGTATGCCTTCATAATTATTTATATTTACTTTTATTTATTATTTGACACAGGGTCTCCTTGTGTAGTCTTGACTGTCCTGGAGCTTGCTATGTAGATCATGCTGGCCTTGAATTCAGAGATCCTCCTGTCTCTGCCTCCTGAATGCTGGGATTCAAGGTGCTACCAAACCTGGCTTCTTGATTATTTTCTGCTTTCTTTTCTTTTTAGTTTTTAGGAACAGGTTTCTTTGTGTAGCCCTGGCTGTCTTGGAACTCTGTAGAGCAGGATGGCCTCAAACTTAGGAATTCGTTTTCCTGTGTCTCCTGAGTGTTAGAATTAAAGGCATGCAACACCATACCCAGCTAATTTTTTTCAATAGAACAGTTAATCTGTAAAATATTAATATAAATAAAAAGTAATAATAAAGACCCTCTTTTAGTCACTGTGAACCCACTGAACCTATTTCTGGGTTTCTTTATCCTATAAGATAGCCTCTAGCCTTTAAAGGGGGAGGGCACGCACACACACGCGCACACACACACATACACAGCTACAACTACCAAAAGCCTGTCTTCACACTGCTGGATGACCCACAAGGGGTCAGGCCAGTCTGCTGGAACATCACTAAGACTTGCTAAAGCAGTCTCCAAGGAAATCCTAAATTACATATCTAGGTACTCTAATAGTTAACAAGAAAAGCACACAGGCAGGAAGCAACCCACACAGACAGCTCAGCTGACAACAGAGCAGCCAGGAGTTTTGCTGCTTTGTATGTGTTTTCTCACTCTGATGAAACCAGACAGACATTTCAAAGGAACATAACTGATCCAGAGTTGCTGTGACAGCTGTGATGCCAAGGCAGCAGTTCAAACTTACTGCACTAAGAAAAGGAAGCTGTCATCCCGACTGAAGAGGAAGGGCCACAAAGACAGACATGCTACAGTGAAGAGACTTTTAAACTAAAAATAAATAGGATTTGTTTTTCAAAGTCTAATTTCTCAAATTTTCAAGCTGAAGAGACCATTTGACACAAAAGCTTATCTGACCACCCTTCCATGGCTCACCAGCATGATTTGTGTTCTGGCATCTGTTCTCATGTGAGCTTCTCTCAAATGCTGACCAACAGTAGGCTGATAGGAAGAAGAGCTGTTGTCTACTGTTGATAACAAAGTCAACTAAACTTACTTCAATAGAAGTAAAACACGTGAGGATGTGGAAACTCAAGAAACTCACCCCCAACGTCATAGAAACCAGTGAAATTCAACCAGCTTAGCAAAAGACAAAATGTGTAAGTTCCAAATGCCAAAACACAATGAATACAAAGGAAGTCACACATCCAGGCACATCACAATCAAACTGCTGAACATCAAAGATACACCTTCGATGTGCGTTTTTTTGTTTTTGTTTTTTAATGATAAAGACTGAGAAGATGGCCCTTGTTAAGAGCACTAGCCGCTTTCCCAGAGGACCCGGTTTCAATTCCTAGTACCAACATGATGGCTCATAACTATCTGTAACTCCAGTCCCAGGAGAGAGCCAGCATCCTCTCTCTTGGCGTCTCTGACCACCAGTCACGCATGTGACATTCATACAGGCAAAACACCCATATATATTAAGTTGAGGGTCAACCCAAAATTCTGTACGTCTGCCAAAATACCTTTCAGGAATAAAGGACAAGGGTCTGCAAGATGGATTAGTGCGGTGTAGGTGTTTGTTGCCAAGCCTGACTACCTGGGTTCGATTTGCAGAACCCACATGGTAAAAATGATAAACCAATTTCCTACAAGTTGTCCTCGTAACTACACACATGCATGCATGTATGCACACAGGCACCCACATAGAGGTCCAGGGCTTGCAAGACGATCAGTGGGTAAAGGAACTTGCTGCCACACCTGAGTTTAATCTTCAGAACCCATGTAAAGATGGAAGGAGAGAAACGACTCCATAGAGTTTTCCTTGATTTTCACGTGCAGGAAGTGCCCCCCCATGCACATAAACACAATAAAAAAAATTAAATATGGAACAAAGACCAAATAGACCTTTTCAAGAAAGTAAGATTTCTTACCAGCAGCCTACCCTAACCACTGCAACTTTGTCTGGCAGCCGTTAACCCATAGAAACCTAGGCTAAAAATACTGCACAGAAAATTCCAGAAACAAAAACTTTTCTTTTTTTTTAAATTTGATCTCCAGTGCCATAAGACCAAAAAAAAAAAAAAAAAACCAAAACAAACAATCAAACAACAACCAAAAAAAAACACCTTAATTCTCCAACAACATTCATCATAATGTATTTCTCTAATTGTAGAGCTGGCATAAATCACAACTTTAGGTTCCATGACAGAGTCTGAGGCATTTGCCAAGGATACAGGCATTCTGTAAGTCATGCTAAGTAAGGCCTTTCAGGCTGACAGAAAACCAGAAGGAACAGAAGAACAAAATCAGAGGGAGAGAGTACTAGCATTAAGTACAGAACCAACTCCATATCCACAGGACAACATTTTTAGAGTTTTTCTATTGTACATCAATAAAAAGCAGTGTTTAGTGGAAATGAACTTCAAAGTTTGAATGTGATTCTTTCTCTGACTTGTGGTATGATCTTCCCAAGATGCTGGGTGGCAGCAATGAACTAAACTCTCAGTCAGGCCTGTGAGAAGGGTAAACATAGAGCCCTAGGTTACAAGGGAGGATGTATGTGCCTGCCACAACTTCAGTCCCAGCACTCAGGAGGTATAGGTGGGCAGATCCGTTAAGTTCCAGGCCAGCCTGATTTACATAATGTGAGGAGGAGGATGCATGCAGGCTGGACACAGTTTAGTTCAGTAACTGGTATTTTAAGCTTTCAAGGGATTTCTGGACATAACCTCACCTATATTTACAAGGTAGAGAACTTGCCCCAACCACTTTCTTTCTGTTTTAAAAATAGCCTCTCACATATTTCAGGCTAGTTTCAAACTCATTATATAGTAAAGGGTGACCACGAACTTCTGATCTCCAGCTTCTGTCTCCTAAGTGCTTGGATTGTATCACTTCACCATCAAACTTGGTTTGTACTGTGCTGAAGATCAAACCTAGGGCTTCATGCATGGTAGGTAAGCACTTTGTATTTCCAAATACACACACACCCACACCTACATGCGTGTGTGCGTGCGTGTGTGCATGCGTGTGTGCGTGCGTGTATCCCCGCCCAGTTCCCAAAGGCAGAGACTTCAAACAGAATTAAAACCAAGATTTTAACTCTATGCTATGTATGAGAGACAACATACCAGAAAAACAACAAGAAAAAAAAAGACACGTCGACAGTGAGCATGAGGCTGAGCTGGCTGAAAAGCCCAGGTAAAGTGAATGACAGCAGAATGTTGTATGAGAGAGAGTCTGCTCATGGTAAAGAAACAACTGTTCAGGGAATACAGCAGCCATAAATGTGCATGCGCCTACTATCAGCACAGAACATTATGCAAGCAAAACAGGGACAGATTTAAAGGGAGAAATAAGTAAACCCATAATTACATCAATATCTTTCCTCATCAATTCATAGAAATTACAGATGTAGAAGAGCCATGAAACGTCTCTATCTTTTTCTGATGAACATACAGACAAAACACTATCCCAACAACTAGAGAATATACTTTATTTCTACATTCTCATAGCATGGCATCTTGGTAGACCACTGGATGAAATTTAGAATTGTTCTATGAATCCAATGGAAACTAATTAAAAATTAGGTTAGGGTTCTTCTAAAAAATTTAATGTAGATGGATATTTTGTGTGCATGTATGTCTGCATACCATGTGCATGCCTGATGCTCACAGAGGCCAGAAGACACCAGATTCCCTACGCCTGTAGTTACAGATGGTTGTAAGCCACACGCAGATTCTAGGAATTGAACCCAGGACCTCTGGAAGAGAAGCCAGTGTTTTAACCATTGAGCCCGTTCCCCACCTCCCTAAATAAGAAATTTCAGGACTCGGGAAGCAGAGGCAGGTGGATCTCTGAGTTGAAGGCCAACCTGGTCAACAGAACAAGTTATAAGACAATCAGGGCTACAGAGAGAAACCCTGTCTCAAAAAAATAAACCAAAAAAGAATAAAAGTAAAGAAAAAAAGAAAAGAAGATATGCTGGAGATATGGCTCAGCAGGTTAAGAGTGCTGGCTGTTCTTCCAGAAGACCCAGTTTCAATTCCCAGCACCCACAGCTCACAATTGTCTGTAACTCCTGTTCCAGGCAATCCGACACCCCCACACAGACATAACATGCAGGCAAAACACCAATGTACATAAAATAAAAATAAATTTTTTTTAAGAAAAGAGTATTTCAAATATTTGTCTTTTAATTTTCTGTGTATGTGGTGTATGTGTAGCATGCCTATCGAAAAGCCGAAAGAGGATATCAGATATTTGGTGTCCACTCTATCACCATCTGCTGCAATCCCTGAGACAGGGTCTCTGAATTAGCTAGGGTGGCAGCCAGCCCACAGAGCGGGCGTTACATACAGGCTCATGCCCCACGTCCAGCATTTTATTTGTGAGTACTAGAATCTGAACTTCAGTCCTTATGCAGTATGTGCTTCTACATACTGAGCCTTCTCCCCAAACTTTTTTTTTGTATTAAATATTTGAAGATTAAGTATCATACTTTTGAACAGGGTTTCATGTAGTTCAGACTGCCCTCAAACTCACTATGTAGCCAACTTTGAGTTCTTGATCCTCCACCTCCACTTCCTGAGTGATGGAATTATTGTAAGGAGACACCATAATGCCGGTTTTATGGTGCTAGGACGGAACCTAGTTGTGCATGCTACACAAGTACTCTACCAACTAATCTACATTTCCAGCCCCTAGAACAGTAATTTAAATATAACTGATTAAAATTTATCAAAAGCCATGTCTGTAGGGATTTTGCCATTTTTAAGAAAGAAGAAACCTAAAACCAGTGACTTAAGTTTCTGCCTAAGAAAGACTATTAAGAAGACAGCATCCTCAAAATAAGTAGCAATGAACTGGCAGTATAACTTCAAAAGCACAAAGGATGCACTCTTCCCTGGTCAAAATTAACTCTTCTATCAGAAAGGTAAGAGTTTAAAATCGACATCCAATTATAAACAATCCTTTGTTTACATGCGAAGTTAATCCTGGTAGTGTGTTGTCAGTAACACCCCAAGGGACAGGACTTTTGAGGACAGAAAATATAGCCACAGAAAGAAAATACTATGATGGGACTTTGGAAATGCACTGTGAACTAATTCCTGGCAAAACAATATACAGCCAATATTTTAATGCTGAATGTGACGTAATGTTGGCGACATTTGAAAGACCTAAATGGAACACCGACTCTCTTCTGCCTCCTCTATTTGTGCACAGAACACACATTTAGATTTCCTAGGTCTGAGGATGGAAGGGAGTTTTAAAACAAGACTGAAATGCCAATGTGTGAAAAACGAGAATGGTCCCTGTTTAACTGTTCAAAAACAATACGGTACCTGGGAATTCAGAAATTGGCCTAAGCAACCGATTTACAGGTTTCTTACGGGTTAAGGCATATTGGGGCCTGGTTTAGCTTTGCTTTCAGAAAATTTCTGGCTCATACCATAGTTTCTACTTGAACCAATAATCAAAAAATCAAAGGAATACTATACACCCCAATAAGCAGCTCACATTATTTGAAGGGTAAGAAGAGATATGTACCTGTATGTCCTGCCAGCTCACGACTCACACGCACGTTCCCTTCACGAGTTTTCAGATTGTAAATGGAGCAGATGTTATCCAGGCCACCACAGGCCACATAATTCCCAGAAGGAGCATATGCACAGGTCATAACCCAAGAGGAGCGCAGAGGGATGGCATGAACCTAAACAACAAGAACAGACAGGCGACACTATTAAGTTCAGGAAAATATAACTACATCCAGGTGTGGTGGTACACTTTTAATCCCAGCATTCAGGAGGCAAAGGTAAGTGGATCTCCGAATTCGAAGCGAGCCAGGGCTACATAGTGAAATGGCCTCAGAAACAAAAGAAAATAAACTAGCAGGTGGGTGTGATGGCACACACCAGTGAGCCTAGCACTTGGAAGCCAAGAGAGAAAGAACATTTTTTGGGTTTGTTGTTCTTTTTGGTTCTGAGGATTGAACTCAGAGCTTTGTATCCAGTAAGCAAGTGCTCCCTATCACTAAGCTGTATATTGCCAGCCCTTATGAAGTTTGAGGACATCTTGAGCTACATGTAAGACAGTCTCTCCAAAAAAGCAATTTATATCTGTATTTTTAATGATTTACAGAGGGAAGAATGTTAAAATGACTTTGTAGGGTTTATTTATTATTTTTCCCTTTAATTCTATCAAAATGGTCCTGAGTTTAAAAAAAAAAAAAAAAAAAAAGCAGCAGCAGCCAGGCATGGTGGTCTGTGCCAATCCAGCACCACTAAAGAGGCGAGAAAGGAAGATAACTGCAGATACAAGATCAGCCTCAGAACAGCACCTGATTCATACTCTCCGTCTCTCTCACATACACATTGAAATGACCAAGTTGTACCCTGGTAACATAATTAATCTTGTCATTTAGGTAGAACTGTTGGAATTTCTGCAATCTTTTACATGTATTTAGTATTTCTTAGGAACACAAGTATAGTAGACAATTTACCTTATCAGGACTGATGACAGCATTAAATATTTTCGAGGTTTTATTGATTTTATTTTATGTGTATGAACACTTGACTAATGCATGTGTTCCATGGGGTGCAGTGCTTCCCCCCCGAAACTGAAGTCACAGATGATTTTGTAAGCCACCATTAGGTTCTGAGAATCAAACTCAGATCCTCTTGAAAAGCAGCCAGTGGTCTTAACCACTATCTCTTACCCGCTATCTCTCCAGCCCCAGCACTTTTTTTTTAAGTGTGTGTGTGTGTGTTGGTGCACACACGTGCCAGTGCAGGCCTAAGGTTGATGTTGGGACTCTTCCATGACCACTCTCCACCATATTCTTTGAGACAGGGTCTCTCAATTCTATCTAGAGGCTCATGTATACGATTAGTCTAAATAGCCAGCTTGCTTTGGGGATTCTGTGTCTCTGTCTTCCAAATATTGGAATTACAGGCTGGCCACCATACCCACTCAGCATTTAAGTGAGCTTTGCTCTTTTGTTGATACTATTTTTTGAGGCAAAGCCTCATGTAGTTAGTTCAGTCTGGCTTCAACTTTACTATGTGGGTAAGAATAATCTTTAATGCTTGATCTTCCTGTCTCCACTTCTCACATGCTAGAATGCTAGATCATGAGAATGCAGCACCATTCCTACATAATTTATTTCGATGTAAGAGAAGTGAAGATTTGGTCCAGAGCCCTGTCCCTCTCAGGCAAACATTCTACCTAGTACCTAGTACCAATGTCTTCTCTTTTTCTTACCTCCCTGTCCCACCTTTTTGGTTATATCTTGCAATGTGACCTAGGGTGGATTTGACCTTCTGGGCTTACCTGATTCCCTAACTTAGCCTTCAGAGTAACTAAAATTACAGACTTTTACCACTGTGCTGGGTTACATTTTGTTTTTATTTTTTGCAATTCTGGGAATCAAACCCAGGAATTATGTCCAGTAGGCAAGTATTCTACCACTGGGCTACATACATTTTAAATATCTCGTTGAACAAAACAAACTAACTAAATGGAATTTCAGTATTCTATAAATAAGTCAGGAAACTTCCCAGTATGAACTAAGACTAGAATGAAGCTCTTCTACAAACACGAGGAAGCACTCATCTCCTATCTACATGGTAAGACAGGAACCACAGCACAATTGTATGCCAAGCACGAGGGACCAGCAACATGAGATCTTCCATCACTCTCACAGAACATCATTACTGAACAAAAGCTTCAGCATTGGCATGAACAGACTGTAGTGCTCCAGGAAAGAATCTTTCATTGCCCACCTTGTTTGTGGTGTAGCTGTCCCAGATGATGAGTTTTCCATCCTGAGAGGCACTGACAAGGAGCCTAAAGAAAAGATAAAGAAAAACAAAGTGCAACAAACAAATCTTGATGTCCAACTAAAGCTTTAAAAATTATATTTGCTTAAGATCAAATATACATAATAAGAAAAAGGATCTAAACTGACTATGTATCAAGTTTGAGGCCCAGACTCTGGAACTCAAAACCAAGGGAAAACAAAACACCATAAAACTTCCCAGACTGAGATAAAATTAGAATGCAGTTTTTCCAGCTGCGTGGTAGTAAGATGACAAAAGACAGCAGAATTGCACGTGGTCAGGCAAGAGATGACCGACTATGTGAATTATGAACTGCTCTTGACGTCCTGGTCCAGCGCAGCTGCGCTAAGTTTGGAATCTGTTGCTCTCTTTATTTCAGGATTACGGCGGAACACTGTAAAAGGCAAGCGTGACTAAAGGGCAAAGGGATCTAAGTCATCTAGAAAGCATCTGATGAGACAGATTCTGGGAACCACAGCTACTCAGACACATGTCCTACAGAGTGTGCTGATTTGATTCAAGGAAGGTCAAAAGGTTCTTCCAAGTCCACAGACAGGTATTTTTCAATGTAATAGTGACATGTAGGTTTCAATTTCAAAATTTTAATCAAAGCATATACATTCTAGATATTTCAGTTATAAGCATATTTGGATTTTTGAAACTGATCAAAGACTTGAGGTAAAAACCCCAACCAAGTCATTCTGAGCCCCTTGACACTTTCAATCAAACCATGTTTATTTATTTATTCACCTTTTTTGAGGCAGGATTTCTCTATTAAGTAGCTCTGACTGTCCTGGAACTCACTACGTAGACCGAGCTAACCTTAAACTTACAGAGGTGCGTTTGTCTCTGCCTCTGAAATGCCTGTGTTAAAGCTGTGCACCATCACACTCTGCAAGCAGTGTTTTGATTACAAACTTCCTATAAAAACCAACACATATGTGACAATAAAATCCCTTTCAAGCTTTACCACAAATTTACCACGGAACTAAACTGGACACCAGAACCAATCCTGTTGCATTTTAGCTACAATGTTTGTCTTTTCAGTTCCAAACACTGAATTTAGTGTCTCTTGCATAGTAAACTGTACTTTATCAATGAACTGTACCTCAGCCCTCTGGTATAATTTTTTTTTTCCTTTATAAGGTGCTAGGAACTGAACCCTGGAACCTTGAGCATACAAGGCAAGCTCTTAACTACGAAGCCATACCTCTACCTCCTCATATGATTCTGAATTTCACTTTTTCTGGAGACAGGATACTGTGCAGCCAAGGCTGACAGTTGCTCAGGGTCTTTCCAGCTCCCCTTCTATGGTGCATAAAGTCCAATCCTCTATCCATGTTCAGTCACCATACCAGGCACTTTCAACCATCTCCACAGGATAGTAATAAGACCCCTCTGCTGCTCTATTTCTGCCTGGTCTTTTTGAGGCTTTGAGCAGGGGTACTAGAGACATCTGCAGTAGCTCATCCTCTGAGTTAAGGGGTCACCTTCAGAGAGCTCAATAACTGCTGACTCAAAGAGGAATTAATACAATGCTAAGCTGTTAGCTGATCCTCCAGAAGGTGAAAGAAGACACGCCTTCTAATCTCTAATCTTCTAAAGGAAACTTGGAGGAACCAACACAGCTCACTGTACTGTCTGAAGTCTTTCCTGTTCTGTCCTCCAGGAGAGATAGACTGGGAATCAGCCAAACAGCTGCCTGGAACAGAAAGTGGCAATCAGTCCAAACCCAGAGGAGGACACAGCCACAGGGACTTAACCAGGTTCTGGAAAGAAGAAAGGGACATAAAAACCACATAGGGCTGGAAAAGCATCTCAAATATTACTGTAAGTTGAATTTTAGGGCTGGAGAGATGACTGAGGAGGTAAAACTGCCTTCCAAGCAAGCCTCCATGAAATGTGATCCCCTGAGCCAGGTGGTGGTGGCACATACCTTTAATCTCAGCACTCAGGAGGCAGAGACAGGAGGATCTCTTAAGTTTAAGGCCAGCTTGGTCTACAGAGAAAGTTCCAGAACAGTCAGGAATACACAGGAAAATTCTGTCCAGAAACCAAACTAACAAACAACAAAAACCTCAAAACAAAACAAAAAAATTCAAATTTGATCCCCTGAAACCTCCATGAAGGTATAAGACTGATTCCTTGGTGGTGTCCTCTGACCTCACTTGCCTGCCCCTCTATCACGTCACACACACTAATCAAAAGTTAAGTTTTGGCGCGTGTGTGTGTCCCTACTCAGAGGCCAAAGGAAGAAGGTTGGTTGTCCTGCTCTATTACTCTCTTATTCGCTTGAATCAGAGTTAATTACTGAACCTGGAGCTCATTGTTTTTCAGCTAGGGCCAGTGACGCCAAACATTCCAGCACAGAGGTTACAAGTATCTGGCCATGACCTGCTTTTACATGTGTGCTGGGGATCTAAACTCAGGTCTGTATGCTGTGTTGCAAGTATTCTTACCCACTGAGACATCTCCCTAGTTCACACATGTACAAAATGAGACAAACTGCCAGTTAGCACAATTTACAAGGATCTGTAGTTATGACCTGCAGCCTGGATTTATGTCAATAACTTTTTCCTTTTTCTTTCCTTTTTGAGACAGAGTTTCAATATACATCCCTGGCTGTTACGAAACTCACTATGTGGACCAGGCTGCCCTCAAGGGCTCATGGAGATCTACCTGCTTCTGCCTTCCAAGTACTGAACTAAAGGCATTCGACACCACACCCAGCTCAATAACCTTTCATTATGAAGGCAAAAAATATGAAGATGACATAAAGGGACACTACAGATCCAGAACATTTCCCTAAATAGCTATTTTGGATTTTAAGATGCAACCACTAACTAGCCATAAAGTATGGTCATCTAAAAAGAATCCCTAAATCCTGTGGACAGTAGAGGCATATGTTAATACTGTTTTGGAAGGTTTTTATATGCTTTTTGAGGCAGGGATTCATATATCTGAAGCTGGCCCAGAACTTGCTATGTAGTTTAGACTGGTCCTGAGTTTCTGTGATTCTCTTGCCTGCAGTTCCTGAGTACTGAGAGAACTAGCATACACGCTCCCAATAATACTAGCGATACCCTAGGGTCTAGTGCCTGCTGGGAAACTATTCTGTCAACTTAACAGCTCCAGTTAATTGAATGATTGGCCTTCGATGGTCTCAGGTGTTGTTTAGCTCAAAGAACAACAGTAAAACAAATGCCATGCTCTACGCATACTGTTCAAGAAAGAAAACAGACCAAAACACACCTATGAACCT
This sequence comes from Cricetomys ansorgei, assembly GCA_026225945.1. Classification (NCBI taxonomy): domain Eukaryota; kingdom Metazoa; phylum Chordata; class Mammalia; order Rodentia; family Nesomyidae; genus Cricetomys; species Cricetomys ansorgei. Next base: position 49,389 of record JAMJFZ010003285.1, read on the forward strand.
TCCTCAAGTCTCTTGCTCATAAAGATATCCACCTTGAACTTGTGAGTCTTGCTGATGCATACCTTCTTTCAGACCCATAGTTTTCAAAGCAAACTCATTCTTTAAGACTAGATATTAAGACCTCGTGTCTCATGATTCTTGCCCGTCCCTGCTAGGGCCACATACCCATCCTCAGATCTTTCAATACACCTGTCAGCAGCACACACTTACCTTGCCAGACATTCCACCCAGAGCTTGACTGCTGAAGGGTGATATAATGCCTCCCAGTCCAGGGCCCAGGGCTACTGACTACTGCAGAGCTATTATAATGTTCTCACACACGGAGGAAAAGCTGCAGAGGTAGCAGCCTGCTGTTATCACTTACCTTATATAATACATTCTCTGATGGATTGATCAGTAAAAATATTTTGTTTTTAATACTTTTTTATACATCTCTAACCATTTTCTAACTTTACCTATTTATTTTGAATGATCTTTGTTTTTAATTGACACTATGAACTATATAAATTATATAAATTACTTAATGTTTACATTACAGAATGATTAAAGTAAGTGAATTAACATAGTCATTACCTCCCATGTTTAGCATCTTCTGTGGTGGAAACATTAAGATCTATTCGTGGGCTTGAGGTGTACCTTAGCGGCACACCAACTGCCTAGCAGACATGAGACCCTAGGTTCAATGCCTGCACTGCAAAAATAATCACTCAATAAATCTATTCTCAATGATTCTGACAGCAACACCACAATGCATTCATGATCTCTGAAACACACTCGCATCTAGCTGAAGCTGCAACATTTGAGAAATGGCACACCTCACTCCCTTTTTCTTTTTTGACGGACTGCTTCCATCATGTAAAGTACTCATTTGCACAAGCAATTATATGGGACCCTGTAGAGAACAAACTAAAAATAGAATCTTTTGTTCTCTAGCTATTTACACCCTACAGCAGATAATTTCACAAAGAGAAAGCCAAGCAGAAATTCCACTGATAACAGAAAATAAAAAAAATTATGACTCAAAAGAAAGAATGTTACGATTCTGTTGGGTCTGCAAGAACATGATATAGTCATAAGTGTGTATCAAATGTATATCAAAGTATTATCAAAGTATAAGAGACAGGAGTCCCAAAATGGTAGCATGCCTTTAAACAATAAATAAGTAGAAGGTAGGACCTGTGGGAGGATAAGGATAGCCATTAATTTATATTCCATAAAGCTTCCAGGTGCGGATGAAAAGACCACTGAAGCCCACATTTAGGTTTGGGGACCACTGTCTGCTGTTGAAAACTTAGCACCATTTACCCTCCACTGCCCAACTCTTACATTACAACCCAGCCCACAAAGCAGCTGGGTAAACAAAGATCCAGAAGCCAAAGGATGAGGGGTGAAGAAATGCTGGTGCTGGTATGGAAAGGACAGTAGAGCCATCAGCCAGTTAGTTGGAAATCTAAGTAATGAATGTGCACCTGTGAACATGAGACCTGGCTGCCAAGCAACTGATGCAACAAACTCTCTACCTCCTCCCCCTACTCCCAGCCCCACCACCTCACCCCCACTTCTGAGACAGGATCTTACCATGTAGCAAGAAACTCACTATGTAGAGCAGGCTGGCCTTTGAACTCACAAAGATTGCCTGTTTCTACTTCCTGAGTGCTGGATGGAGAAGTGTGGAGCATGCCCACACCAACTCAACTTTCTAACTATTATCTTCCACAAATTCTAGCAGCCAGCCAACATTTCAAGCACTGCTTTGGAAGGGCCCATTCATACCTGGAGTCTGTGCCCCAGTGCATGGCATAAATCTTGGCCAGATGCCCCCTCAGTGTTCTCCTGGTTCGCATTTGGATTCTTCCCACTGGATCAATGTTGTTTGTAATCTTAAAAAATAAAATTAGTGCAGATTAATTTTAGCAAATAGATTCTCCACTTGTGTTCTGTGGGTTCTGTTATATAATGTCAACAGAGAACCAAAAGTATTAAAAGGAAAATCCTACATTTACTTAAAAGAATATTTTGTGTATGGTAAGTTCCTGAGTATTTATGAGCACCAAGTGCAAGCAGGACTCCTCGGAGGTGAGAAGAGGCATTGTGTCTGGAATTACCATGGGGCTCAGAATCCAGGTCCTCTAGACGAGGAAATATTTTAAACTGTAGAGCCTGCAGCCAATTTATAAACTATATTTTGCATATTGTTCTCTTAAGTAGCACAATTAAACTATCCAACCTGTAGTAGCTGGGGTGTGAACTCCTTTTGTCTGGTGTGTCCATGCTGTAAACATATACAGCATGTCTATTAACAGTATACTGAGACCATCATGTTCTTCATATGTGCTATGCCACTAACCTCAGTTTATCCAATATGTAGGTACTATATCATCCCACAGCATCCCAGCGCAGAGAGTAACATGAGCATTTGCCCGTGTAATTACTATAGAACAATTTTATTATTGCTCCATTAAATTATGAGTTACCTACATTTGTACATTTAACTAATGTACAAACCACACTTTACCACAATCATGAATACACAGGAAAAAAAATATGTCTATATGAGGTCAGAGGACCAAGCATCGATTCTCCAAGCAGAAGCTCTGTGTGTCTATTGTGCCATCTAGTTTTCCAGACATAACTTAAGAGTTACCTGAGAAGAGACTGGCATCTCTCGCTCTCTTTTTTTTTTAATTTAATTTTATTTTATGTGCATTGGTATCAGGGTATCAGATGCCCTGGAACTGATGTAACAGAGAGTTGTGGGTGCTGGGAATTGAAACCAGGTCACCTGTAAGAGCAGCCAGCACTCTAACCGCTGAGCTCTCTCTCCAACCCTAAGAAGAGGTTATCTCAATTAAAGAATTGCCTAAATCAGATTCCTCTGTGGGCGCATCTGTGAGACACTGTCTGGATTGCTAATTAATGCAGGAGGGTCCAGCCCATTGGAACAATACAATTTCTAAGCAGATGATCATTAGCTGTTTGAGAAAGTGAGCCAGTAAGCAATATTTCTCCATGGTTCCTGCTCAGACTTCCCTGTATGATGGATTATAAACCCAGAACTGTAAACCAAAATAAACCCTTTCCTTCCCAGGGTACTTTTAGCCAAAGTGTTTTATCACAGCAACAGAACTACACTGCAGCAGTTGATGGTCATACATGTGTTTTAAATATATATATTTTTAAGTTAATTTTTATTCATTTGGCTAGGGGAGAGTGGGAGTCTCCTACCATGTGAGCTCTGGGAATTGAACTTGGTTGTTAAGCTTGGTGGCAGGCACCCTACCTGCTGCATCACCTCATCAGCCCTATACATGTTTTAAAATCAGTTGTACTTCTGGACGTGAGTTTGGCAGTAGAGATCTCATTTTCATTTAAAAACATTCACTGGTCCTCATGTCTATTACCAAATAACTTCCCAATGAAAAGCCTTGACAACGGAGTTACACCCTCACCCCTCAGGGCAGAGCACTCATTCCAGAAGTTCCACATGAAGTAACAGCCCATACCAGAAAGTGCATTATGGATTACTTACCTGAGAAAGAGTCGCATCTGCACATGCTTTACGAGCATCCTATGAAATAACAAATGAGAATTAGCTGTATTTCACACTTTCAACCTCAGGATCTTCCCTACCAAAGTTTCACGAAGCCTTCACAAACTGTAAGGAACAAAAGCAATAGTGAGCACGATGAAAATCTCTTCCCTGCCTCTTACCGCTTCTCTAATATTCCAAGTCCAATGCCACTTTTGAGTTTTCTAGGACAAAACAGACATGACTCACAATCCCTAAACCTGCCCAAGACTTGCAGACTCCACAGAACTCAGGGGACCCCGGAACAATAGGCAGCCCCAGGGGAAACCTTACTGGAATCAGGTATAGCTGTGGGCAGCCCGAGAGCTGAGGAGACCTTCCCACAGCCAACATGACAGCAGAAGGGGTTGCAAGGAAAGAAACAGGCTGAAGACCAGCTAATTATTCAGGCCAGAAACTTCTCTTTGAGAATGCATTATCCAAGGACTTTAACTTCTATCCAAGTTAAACTTCTATCCATGATTAAATCTAAGTTCTATGAAAAGAGCAAGGGACCTGGAATTGTTAATAAAACTCCAAGGAGACTGGTAACAAAATAGCAGCAGGCAGTCTTTTCTATGTATAAAATTTATCGATGCAGCTAAAACCTACAAAAGGATATACTATGGTATTTTTTTCTTTAATTTTTACCATACTAATTAAAGTGTTTTCACTAATATGTAAAATAAGTCTTGAAATCTCAAATAGCACATGCTTATAAATACAAAGATAACAATTATGAAGGAAAATGAGACAATCTCATTTTTAAAAGTTCCAAATTTCGGTCAGGCTATGGTGGCACACGCCTTTGATCCCAGCACTTGAGTGGCAGAGGCAGGCGGATCTCTGAGTTTAGAGCCAGCCTGGTTTACAGAGTGAGTTCTAGGACAGACAGGGCTACACAGAGAAACCCTGTCTAGAAAAACAAACAAAACAAACAAAAAGTTCAAAATGTTAGTATAGGCATAATTCAAAGGAACTTCTGACAATCGCAACTAAGAAACTGACCGCCTGCTTCCAAAGCAGTGGCTGGCAACAGACCAGATTCTGCAAACGAGGCAGAGCGTTCCCAGATCGTCATTCAAGGATAAATTGCCTCACAGCACATGATTTTCTTATGAAGTTTGTGGGAATATCTAAAAGCTGATGGCATGAAAAATGTACTGATATGACCGTTACTGTATGAACAGACTTCTAGGTCCAACTTCATCCTTTGCTGGTAACCAAAACACAAGAAATTATATAATTAGGCATTTTACATAAAAAAATATTTATTGGAGTGAAGTGCACAGCAGGGACTTAGAACAGCCAGTTCTATTGTCAGGGGTTTTTCATGCCAATCAATAAGTCCAATACTTTCAAGCATCATGCTTGTTAATGTAATGTATAGTTTTGGGTTTGAAAGACGAATAAAAGTTAGAAAATAGAAAACGGGATTTAAGCAGCTTCCCCTTGGTTGGTTCCCAAAGACCAAAATGGTTAATTTTTTCTGACACTGTAAGTACTCCTAACAGAAGGAAAAACTAAACAGTCCTATTTCAGCCAGCTTTGTTTTGGTACTGCAAGTGCTTAGTGAACACAGAGCCTTTGAATACTTTTACAATTACATGTGTGTACCATGTACAGAGAGGTCAGAGGACATAGGGCTTGTGGGAGCCAATTCTCTCCTTTTACCATGTGGGTCTTGGGACTGGAACTCAAACCATCCGGAATGTTAGCAAGTACTTTTACTTTTATCTTGCTGGCCTGAAAAATACCTTTCATCCACCTATCCGTCACCTGCCAGTCTGACCACCCATCTATTTATTTATAGCTGAGATACGACACATTCCCAGCCCTAGCACTAAATTCTCTCACAAGCATGTATCCAGTGGGCAACTGGTAAAGAATGTTTTACTCTTTTCCTCCCTTATATCATAGCCTTAAAAAAAGTGCTTTTGTTTTTAATTTGTGAATGTAAGTACCAATGGAACCAAAAGAAGGTGCTGGATCCTCTGGAGCACGAGTTATATATAGGCAGTGCTGGGAATTGAATTCAACCACTAAATTATCTCTCTAGCCCCCAAAATCTTTTAAAGGGTATTCCTGGCCAGGTAAAGTAGCACACAGCCTTAATCCCACAATCTGGGAGGCAGAGGCGGGGAAACTCTATGAGTTTGAGGCCAGCCGGGTCTACACAAGTTCAAGGGCAGCCAAAGCTGCATAGTGAAATCTTGTCTAAAACAACAGCAACAACAAACAGCAGCAGCCCTCCTTCCCATTTGGAGACTCAATGGCCTTCACCTCTCCTCACCCATCCATTGTAAAAATAGTGCAGTGTTGAGAGACAAGGCCCAAATCCAAAGCTGTCGTCTGTGACGATGACACTCATGGTGAGGCTGAAGCAGAGTGCTGGTGCTGTCCACAATGGAGGCTTGGTATAAGTTACTCTGTGCGTGCTAAACACAATGAGGGTGAACCACGGTATGTCTTATAGACAAGGCATGAGCTAAACTTTAAAAGCAAACCAAAACTGAAATTTAGGAACTCTAAATTGACTGACTGAAGTAATACTATAGCTGGATGGGACTAGACGAAACTGGTTAAAAACTGTTTTTACCTGTTTATCCCTCTCTTTGGGATTGGGTCTCATGTTGCCCACTTGGCCTCAAACTTCCCATATGTAACTGAGGATGGCCTTGAACTCCTCCTGATCTTCCTCCTCCTACCTCCCAAGTGCTGCAATTACAGGGCTACTATGTGGGTGCAGAAAGGTGGATACTAGGGATTGTACATGTGACAGGAGTAAAAACAAGGGAGTAGGTAAACCTGTGTAATATAAACACTTGCATGACATTCATCTTGGCTATGCACTCTCTTTTCATCTACTGTGAAACGATTTGAGTCTCAGCAGCTACATGGCCATAACCATGTGACTTTGTAAATCTGCTAGCTTGTCTCAGTATTTCATTTTCTCCTTTCTATCTCTGTCCTAACCATGCTTTCCCCAATCCTTGGGTTTCCTTATCCTTTCTCTAAATCTCCAACTCATGCTATGTAATAGACTTTCATGCTGGCTTAACTCAAAACAACATAGCTTTCTCCACCCTGCTCCCCCTTTAAAAGTTCAAATCACAAGCCATGCATAGTGGCACATGCCTTAAGTCCCCAGCACTTAGGAGGCAGAGGCAGGCAAATCTGTGACTTTGAAGCCAGCCTGGTCTATAAAATGAATTCCAGGACAGCCAGAGCTACATAGTGAGACCCTGTTTACAAAAAATAAATAAATAAATAAAAATTTTCAGATCACACTATAGTTTAGCTTAGATAAACTTGAAAAATAATTTTAGGTAGTTATTCCATACAACTCTTAGGTCCTTCAGAATTTTAATTTCTGTCTTTTTAGATCTCAAAAGCATTCAGTCCATGCACAGGCCTCAAACTTCCGATGCTTCAGTCTTCAGACTTGTTAGCATTACAAGCATGCCCCAATGCACCGAGCTTTAAGGGGTGATTTTTTTGTTTTTGGGTTTTTTTTTTTTTGTCTTAATTTTTTTTAATTTTTTATTTTTATTTTGTGTGTGTTTGTGTGGATATATGCAAGTACATACAGAGGCCAGAAGAGGATGTCAGATTCCCTGGAGTTAAGAGCTACAAGGGATTGTGAAACACTTGACCTGGGTGCTGGAAGCCCAACTGGGATCCTCTGAAAGTATAGCACGTGCTGTTATTTGCTGAGCCATCTCTCTAGTACTGCCGTTACCTTTTGAGACAAGGTCTCATGTTATCAAGCTAGCCTTGAGCTCACTATGTAGTTAAGGACGACTTTGAACTCCTATCCATTCTGCTTCTTCCTCCCAAGTGCTATGATTAAAGGTGTGTGCCACTATGCTCAGCTCCTGACTTAAAGACTTTAAGTCATGAAATATTTTAGGGGGAGCCAGACACGCTACGAAATCCCAGTTACAGGGGAGGTTGACACAGGAGACTCACCTGAATCCACAATTTTGAGATCCGTCTTTAGTACCACAGTAAACGTTCCCTATCCCCAATCCTAACTCTAAAAAGGTCTTAGGTAGTATCAGAGCTAGAGGTGTAGTTCAGTGCTACAATACTTGCCTGCCATGTGAAATAAATAAATTTAGGAAAGTATCTTCTGATATTACTTACATTTGTTTTTCAGGAAATAACTTTATACCAAATATTTTAGAATGTGTTTTACTACTTCTAGGAGAACAGACACATTAAAAACACTGACCAGAACATTATAGACTGTGAATATAGGTGTGAACTGCTTACTGCAAAGGATATTTTCTATTTTCTCTCTGGCTCTAGACAATTCTGGTATTTTTTTTTTAATTCAAGAAAAAGTTGGCTAAAATGATGTTGGGGATTTTCCATTTAGTCCCACTGGCAGCCTGAACACAACTGACAAGTTAAAGGAAATGTGAATTATTGTTTAGGCAGGTACTGATTGTCGTCAAAAACTTATTGAGTAAGACTCTGAAGGACCTTACAGATGAGAACATGAACTTCAGAGAAAACTATTTCAAACATACAAAACCTTAAACAAACTGAAACTGGGTTTTTCCTGGTTAAGTCTTAAGTCTTTTTACCTTGCTCTTTAGATCAAGTCTAAGAAAAGAAAACACACACTTAAATTAATTGTTTCTGTGTAACAGTCACACAAGTGAAGAAGACAAACAGAATTCCTTTTGGATTCTCTCCAACTTTAAAAAAGTTAATGGATTCTCATCAGGTATGATGGCAAACACCTTTAATCCTGGAACTTAGCAGGTAGAAGCAGATGGATTTCTATGACTTCAAGGCCAGCCAGGGCCACATGGCAAGACCCTCACTCTTTGAAAAAGAGTCATGTGTGGTGGTGAAGGTCTCTAATCTCAAGACTTGGCAGGTGGAAGCAGGTGATCTCTGTGAGTTCAAGGCCCAGCCTGGTCTACATTTTTAGTTCCAGAACAGTCAAAGTTACATCATAGTGAGACCCTGTCTCAAGTAACAAAAATTTAAAAAAGCCCTAAACCCCAAGCCCACGTTTGTCTGGCATGTGTGAGGGCTCTCAGTTCCATCTCTAGTAGTACCCCAAAAGGAAGAAATCATAATACTCTGAAATTTATCTTTCCAATGATCATCCTATAGCACAACCCATTTCAAAAATATGAAAAAAAAGACAGGCTCATCTAAAATGCTATTTTACTGATCCTTCCACTCTAAGTATCTTGTTCTGTTTTCAAGGCTATGAAGAATTTTACAGAAACATGTCACGTACATTCACTATAGTTAGAAAAAAAAATTCCTGAAAACAACATAATAGACCAAGTATCTGGATGAATGACTAGCACATACAGACCAACTTTACTAGACCACTGTTGTCCATACATCAGGTTAACTTCTGATCTGAAACATAAAAACACAAGTGGCTACATACTCTAATTTGGTTCTTCAGTTGCTCGGCCTCCTGCCGAAGCTGGTCAAGTTCACTCATTTTCGGATCTCAGTGGGTTACACACTTCAGAATCCAAGCTCTGAAACAGAAAACATGGCAAGAAATATTTAAGTAATTTATAAAGCAAGTAAGAAAAGGAAATTGAAAACTTCAGAGCTGTAGTCTTATAAAGCAGAGAACTTTCCTGTAGCATTCACCATAACTTAAAAACCGATCTAGGACTGGATTAAAATCACAATCATCATTTTTTTACTGACTTTGTTCAGTACAGCAATGAGGACTATACTGCTGGAAATATGGTGGTGAACAGAAAAAGAACTATTAATGCCAGTTTTTGTGGTGCATTCCATTACTTAGGTGGCTGAAGGAAGGTCTTAATTTCAATGTCAATCTGTTTCACAGAGACCCGATCTAAAAAAACAACAACAACAAAAACAAAACACAAATACAATCACTTAAAACAGCACAGGCCTTTCTCATGAAAAGATTTTGAGTCTCTCAGAAAACAGGAACAAAAAGCTGGATATCCAGAATAGTTACCACATGGAGAAACCAGGAGTATTTTCTTCAGGAAACAGGCCTAGGGCAATCTGAAAACTAATACTTTGAAGCTATGGCAGTAATCATGAGCTTTAAAATACAAAGGGTATCCAGGAGTTCTCTACTTCCAGCCAAACCCTAGGCTGTGGTGTCCCAGGAAGCTGAGAAATACCTAGACCCTTCTAGGTATGGGCTAAGTAAGACTGGTCAAAGTGCTGCACACCCATACCCAGTTATATAACATTCCCAAAGTCAGAGACGACTGAGAGCATCCTGTTATAAAAAACATGACTTTTTCAGCAGGGGTTGCAAAAGTTCAGTTAGTAGAGTGCTTGTTTAACATGCACAAAGCTCTGGACTTGAGCCCAGGCCCAGGATAAACGGGGTGTGGTGGTACATCCCTATAATCCCAGCACTTGGGAAATAAGCAGGAGGGTTCAAGTCATCCTTTAAGGTCACCCTTGACCAGACTGGGATATAGGACTGTTTCAGGAACAGTTAACAAACAAACTTGATGATAGTTCAGTTATTAGACTGCTTGGCTACAAAGTATAAACCCTCACATGTGATGGTGCTCACCTATAATTCCACTCAGGAAGTGGAAGCAGTAAGTTCAAGGTCATCCTCAGCTACACAGTGATCTGAGGTCAGTTTGTGCTACATGTCTTCAGTCTCAGCAGTGCAGAGCAGAAACAGGGAGGGCCTCCATGAATTCAAGGCCAGCCTGATCTACACATCCAGTTCCAGCAGTCAGGGCTTCATAAAGACCCTGTCTCAAAAAACGTGGATGCATGTATGTATGGAGAGAGAGGAGTTGGGGGAGAAATGTAGCAGGGTGCTTGGAAGAAGTTTTGTTATTTTGGTTTCTTTAAAAATGCAAAATGGCATTTGGACTATTTCTGCTCCTATTCCTAGTGTGGTGGATGATTGTAATTTTGATTTTGAATGTGTGTTGCTGATTGGTTGGTTCCTTGGTTACTGCTTAGAAGAACATTGGTTAGAGAAAGACGGTTTTCAGATAGTGAGCTGAGATGCTAGTTTTTCAGCTTCTGCTCTCTCCAAGCTTTGGACAACCTAAAAGGGCTGTCAATATCCCTCCCTCCCTCCCTCCCTCCCTTTTTTCCTTTCTCTCTCCCTATCAAAGCCACCTGCAAGAGCAGTGAAGATTTTTTTCTTTCTATCCTTCCTTTCTCTTTCCCTAAATTAAGGGTAAAAGATAGTGGTGAACTGCTACAGATAAATAAATAGATATACAGATAGAGCTTGAGAGAGACTTTTTTTCCAAGAGGAAGTTAAACATAGAGATGCCCGTTTGGAACTTATTTTTGTAGCCTACGCTGGCCTTGAATTAATAAGCAGATCTTCTGCCTCAAATCTCAAAGCCTACAGGCTACACTTAGATGTTGGTGGTTAAAGCAATCATAAATGTGGTCAAAGCATCATAAAACTGAAGATGGAATTACTTAACACCAATGCAATTTATGCAAGGACCTTAATTCCCCTTGCAAATTACACAGAGTATGAGTGTTTTGACTGAACAAGATATATGTATACCACGTGAATGCCTAGCGCCCTCAGGCCAGAAGGATACATTGGAAAAATCAGATAGTTGTTAGCTGCCATGTAGGTGCTGAGTATCAAACTAGGGAACTCTGAAAGAACACTGACTGTTTTTAACCACTAAGTTATCTATCTCCCCAGCCCTTTCCCCAACAGTCAACAAATTTTTTTGTGGAAAAATTCGAGGTGCTTGGGGTGGGGATGGAGGTAGGGTAGAGACAGGTGGATTCTTGGGTTCAATGGCCAGGTAATCTAGTTAAAATGGAATCCTCTAGGTTCAGTGAGAGACATTGTCTTGACAAATGAGGTTGAGAATTAATAAGATACCAGGATTGGCCTTCAGACCACAGATAAATATATACATAGATATATACACAGATAGACATATCTACACATTGTGCGCCATATGTGTAAAAACAGTGTTTAGATGTGCTGCCATGTTGTCTTGCGTGTGTTTGGCTTGCTTGGACCTTACCGCATGGCCCAAGAGCAAATTCTCTCGATGGTTTTACAGAGTCAGGGTCACTGTACTCCAGCACTCCTTACCTATAAAGATCTTTCACTTAATCCAACATTAAGAAAAAGTAACAGCCAAAGCTATGGAGTAACCCAAATTAATCCAGCCAACAAGCAGCAGTTGACTCCAACAGGCTGAACATAAAACTGACCTAGCTTTTACAGCAAAACACTAAAAACAACACACTACCAGAATTTTATAAACGGGAACTTTCTGAGCGGCCTCAGAAGCTCCTCAGGCTTGGAGGCAGCCAGCAACTTTACCCAAAGTCATCTCGAAGTCCGTTGATTATCACTAGGTTTCTAGTAAATTCACTTTTCTAGTTTTAAGCACTATAGCTGAGTGACTGTCACGTGATTTTTCTGTAGTATATGAACGATGAGACGGCCCTGTGGGTTAGGCACTTGCTGTGCGAGCCTGATGGCCTGAGTTCAATCCCCAGAGCCGGCCCATGTAAAGGCAGGAGGAGAAAACTGACCCAACAGTCTCTCTGACTCCCACACAGAGTATGTTTAAAAAACAGAACAAAACATACTTACTAGCCAGTAACTTTTCTAACGTTTTATCCCTATGTGTGTTTATGGGCATGTGTCACAACACACATGACAAGACAGGATGACCTGCAGGAGCTGGTTTTCTCCTTCTGTGCAGCATTAACAGCGAGTGCTTCACCTGCTATTCCAATGTTAGTTCCCTTTCAGTCATTTTGGTGAAGTACAGCACATAACTGAAAAGAGCACGCCATAACGCTATTTATACGACTTTAATAATTAAAAATAAATGTATGCTTAAGAAGTCGTACTTACATTTAATCACTTTCTCTTCAGTGTTGTTAGTCCCTTGGCCCTTCTGGAAACCCCGCCATCAAGTCTGCTTGTCTGGGCAGCTCTTCTCCTCCAGAGCATGTCCCAGGTAAGCTCTGACTGTGCTGAGGTGGCATTTTCCAGCCTAATCCACTAAGACAGGACCTGCTGAGGCCTCACGACTGCCCGTGACCCACATCTGCCTTCAGCTTTAACTCAGAACTACTGTTTAGGAAATTTAAATAATTTAAAAGCTTGGGGACAAGGATGAAGCTCAGCAGTAGGGGACTCACCCACTGTGTGAAAACGTAAGTTGATGTGCTCTGTCCTTAAGTCAGCGTCTTCAACCTTCCTAATGTTGCGACCTTTAATACAGTTCCTCATGCTGTAATGACCCTCAACCATAAAATTAATGTTTTTACTGCTTCATAATTGTAATTTTGCTACTGTTGTAAATCGTAATGTAAACGTCTGATACACAGAACAACCTTAGGAGACACTCTGAAAGGGTTGCTGGACCCCCTTTGGAGTCCCATCAGGTTGAGAACCACTGCGTTAAGTGAAGTGTTAGCATGATTACAATAGCTCACATATGTAGTATGAGATGTAAAATCCCCAACTTTGTGACAAAGACAGCAGAAGCAGAATGTCCCTCCCATCAACACCCCTGTGAAGGAAGGATGACAGGGTACCTCAACAGTGACCTCAGGACCTACTGTGAGACATTACATTTACTAACAGTGACACTCAGGCTGATGAAAAGGAGAAATATGGGCTATCAAGATGGCTCAGTTGATAAAGGGACCTGCCTTCAATCCGAACAGCCTAATTGTGACTGCCTAGGAAGATCAATTTTTACTTGTAACAGAACCTTACCCCACCCCTATTCCTCTCTCTTTTCTCGGCCGCTGCTAAGACAAATTCCTAACTTGTAACTTTTTAAAACCCCCTAGCTCTAAAAAGTCGTAAAGGGAAAGAAAGGAGGATGCCTTCTTGCTCTTCTGGCTGGCTGTCTAAACCTGGAGAACTGGACTAACGTCTACACCTTCCGTCCCATTAACTGCTTTCTCAGCAACTCTCTGCCTTCCTTCCCATCTTCATCCTCTGGGTTAACTGTCTAACTCTAACTCCTCTGTCCCTTGCCACTAACCCTAACTCTGACTATTCCAACTGACCATACTCTTTTAGCTCTCCCAAGCTGTTCCCAGAAGTCCAAGCGGCATGTAACCATAAGGAAGACTGGACATTACAAAAACCTTGGCAAAGAGCCCCCTAAAATGGATTAAGTCATTAATAAATCCCAGCACTCAAAAGGAAGAGGAAGGTAGATTTCTGAGTTCCAGGACAGCCTGGTCTACAAAGTGAGTGTTTGGACAGTCAAGGCTACACAGAGGAGCCCTGTCTTGAAACACAAAACAAAACAAAGCAAAAGAACTGATGAGTATGATGCTGGGCATGAAGCACACCTTTACTCACAGCCAAGGGGAGGCAGAGGCAGGGGAGTCTCTGTGAGCTCAGGGCCAGCCTGGTCTACTTAGCGAGTTCTAGGACAACCAGAGCTATACAGTGAGACCTTCTAAAAAATAATAAATAAATAAAGTTTTAAAAGCCCACCAAAAAAAAAAAAAAAAAAAACTAAAACAACAACAGAAAAACCAACCACTTAGAGGAGTTTCAATTACACAGTGAAATTACCTTAATTCAGAAGTGCTTCTGGTCTGGTTTCCCACACATGTAAGCCTATCTGTAACAACAGAAAAGGTCATGTTTGTATCATATTGGGGCTATGCTAGCAGTACATTAGATACATTTTAGGAAAGAGCACATAGATCATCCTTTTCTGTGCTATTTTCTCCCCCAAAACAGCATTACTCCTAGCATTTAATTTTTCAGGAAAAAAAAAAAAGGAGACTCAGGCATGGTGGTGCATGCCTTTAATCAGTCCTCAGATCAGAGTTCAAAGTCATGCTGATCTACATCCTGTCTCAAAAACACTAGAGGAACAAAAAGACAAGGGCTGCCAAGACCACTCAGTAGGTAAGCTTAAGGACCTGAGTTCAATCCCTGGAAGCCACACTGGTTAGGAGAATACTAACTCTTGAAAGTTGTCCTGACCTACCTACCTATCTACACACTTACAACCATGTACACGGTAGATAATTCCATTTGTGACACACCAAAAATAGGCAAATCTGTAGAGGCAAAAGGGCAGGAGTTGCCAGGGGCTATGTACAAAGAGTGAGATTTTACTGGGTACAGGGCTTCTTTTTGGGATGACAAAACTATAGAACTAGGTAGGGGACATAGTTGTACAACATTGTGAATATACTAAGTGCTACTGAATCATTCTCTTTAAAATGTTTTAATTTTCTATTATGTGAATTCCACCTCAAAAAAGAATAGGTGGGTGTTGAGGTGAAAGTTGGGGAACACAAGTTAATCAGTAAAAGCAAGCTACATCCACCTCCATAATTCCTCTCTAACAAGGTCTCCTGAGTACATGCCTGAGGAACCATTAAATTCTCTTAGTCTGAAGAAAGGTCTCAACCTGGCACCTTGATGTTTGCTCATCTTAAAAATGTATTTACTTATCTATTTACTTATTTTTGGTTTAGAGGCAAGTCTGTGTAACAGCCCTGGCTGTCCTGGAACTTGCCTGTAGACCAGGCTGGCCTCAAACTCAAGAGATCCACCTGCCTCTGCCTCCCGAGTGCTGGGACTAAAAGTGTGCAGTAGAACTGCCCAGCATGTTTGTTTTTTTTAACTTTCTTTTTGTTATTTTTCTGTTTTTGTTTTTTAAGAAGTCTCACTACCTAGTATCTATCTGGCCTGGAACTTGCTCGCTATATAGACCAGGCTAGCCTTAAAGTCATAGAGGCTTGCGTGCCTCTGCCTCATGAGTGGTGGGATTAATGGTGTCACTCTGGCTTGTTTAGGGTGAAATCCTTTGGTGGAAGGGGAGTTGTCCAGCAACTGACAGGTGTGCAGTAGGTAGCTTCTGCTGTCTGTAATAGCAGTATCACTAACCCAGCTACAGCCCCAGGTAACCATCCCAATCTCTACACAAAGATCTTCTTGGGCATTGTTTCATAGCAAGAGATAAAGGTGGAAAAGGGGGGGAGAATCACAATTTTCTCTATCCGAAACACTCAAGAGTCCCTGGAGGTTCAAGCTCTCTATTCTTTAGATGATACTAGGTAACCACCATGGTACAAGGAACTGCTTACACTATCTCAAAAGCTCAGCCTCAAGTCATGAGAAGTGTCTGGACTTATTTGTGATTAAAATAAGGTCCAACTGCAGTTTCTTCCATGGATTAACCAGCCCAAAGGAATCAGAACTTAGGGCAGGACTCCTAGTCCCACAGAAAGCTAAGGGCAAACCGGAAATACCACCCTAAAAGAAATCTAGGAAACCCAGAACTTAATAAAACCAAAGCCAATACCCAATATGCTTCCCACACAGCTAGACCAACTAGTCTACCATACAATGGAAAGGTGGGGTTCCATCATAGATGCCTAGGTGCTAACAATATCGATAGCCTGAACCTGCTGCCCACAGTCCACAGAAACCTCCATAGAACTAGGAGCCAAAAGCCAGCCAGCCAGGCAGGCAAGGCAGGAGAAAAGATTACTCTCAGCCAGGGAGGATGTATAGAGACTGAATTAATGATGGCTGGCCACTGCTGTTTATACACGCACAGCAATGCCAGGTGAACACGATGATATATTAGCTTTCCTTTTTAGCGAGTAGCCTGGAGAGTAAAGCTTTGCCAAAGAAAAACCCTTCTCCCCTATGGTTGTATGCCACTTGGACTTCTGGGAACAGCTTGGAGGGGGGTATATAAGAGAGACGCTGGCAGTTGAAATGAGAGTTGCTGTAGGACAGAGAAAGAGAGAGCACAAAAGCTGTTGATAGGGAAAGCAGGCAGAAATAAGGCTAGATAAAGTAGACTAACTGGAGTTTTAGAAAAGTTTCAATTTAGATCTTTCTCAGTAGTTGCCATGCTGGGAGAAGCTGAACCAGAGTGGATTAGAGTTAGTTCAGTTCCCTAGGCTTAGACAGATTAAGACAACCAGAAAAGAGCTGTAAAGGTTTCCCCTCCCCTCCTCTCTCCTCCCTCCCCTTTCCTTACAAGTTAGAAATCTTTCATCCAGGAACAGAGGGGAGAGGCGGAGTCAAGTTGCCAGTGAGAAAGAGTTACAGCCTTTGAGAGCCCAGACTCAAAGGGCAAAAAATAGCCAAACCCTCACCACCCTTTTGAAAGAAAAACTGATACCTTTTAAATACTATTTACATTAGCTAGCCCACTGTGAAAACTAGAAAAAGCAATGGGCATAATGTTCAAAGGATAAAATGACTGAAACATGGTTCAATAGTGCATGTTTAGTATATATAAGGCCTTGGGTTCCATCTCTAACACCAAAAAATAAAATTATAGAGCCATTTTCAGTTAAAATTTAAATAGGTAAGAGTCAAATCAGATTTGAGAAAACAAATATAAATTTGTCACCAACTCTATAAAGAAACTCAGTAACAGAACTTTCAAAGTATTTTGATAATCACAGCATGCTGCACAGTGACAAGCTTTCAGATTACCCCTTTCCATGAGTATTAAGGACTAGCACATGCCCACCGCACATCCTCTTCCTTTCTGATCCTGTCTAGGGCTGTCTCTGAAATGCTGGTGTTTGATATACATGTGATACAATATGAAAGTATTGCTCAGACCCCCTAAACATCCACTTATTCAAGAAACATTTTTGTGTGCCTATACTGTAAGAGCGTGCTAGTTGCTGAAGGCAGTCAAGTACAGAATTGGTTAGCCACCCATAAATCTTTGCAGAATTAGAGAAAGCATGGAAAACTATCCCTGCAAGTTGACCAGAAAGAGAAAGAGGGATTCCACCAAGGCAAATTAGACTAGCCACAACCAAGAACACCAGGCCAGGCGATGTTCACTAATAAGATTTAAAAAAAGTGTCAGTGCTGCACATATCGCCTCCAAAATAATTTTTAGATTTTTACATTTTTAATCATGTGTATGAATATGTGTTTGTATGTGGGTATGTGCATGTGAACGTAGCTGCCCACCAAGGGCATTAGACCCTTTTAAAACCCAGAGCAGGTGGCGCACACCTTTAATCCCAGCACTTGGGAGGCAGAGGCAGGCAGATCTTGTGAGTTGAGACCAGCCTGGTCTACAGAGTGACTTCCGGACAGCCAGAATTACAACAGAGGAACCTTGTCCTCACCCCCACCCCACCCCAGAAAAACAAAAACAAACAAACAAAAGACATGCATTGGTTCAGAAGAGACAGGAAAGAGTAACATGAACTGGACCTACCTTCCTAACATTGAGGGATATGGTTCAAGAAGGCTAAGTGCAATTTCCTATGTTTTCATTGATTAAACACATTTATTGTCCCATTTTTTGTCTCAAAATTGTTTAAAAGAAAAAGGTTGGGTATTAACCATATCTTTAAGGAAATGGATAAATCTAGAAGAATTAAACTACTCATGATTCTTTCTCCAATTTCCCCCCACCTTGAGTATTTACCTGGTCCAATCAAGATTCTTATAGAAAGAAGGGAAACAGGAATTCTGACAGACCCCAGGACTGGAAGCACAAGTAGGACCCAGAAAAGGAAACAGAAACAAGAGCTGGAAAGATGGCTCAGCAGTTAGAACTGGCTGCTTTTGCAAAGGACCTGGATTTAGTTCCCAGAAGCCATATTAAGTGGCTAACAATCAACCTCCTGAAACTCTAGCTCCCAGGGGCTCTAAGACCCTCTCTGGTCTCAGCAGGCACCAGGCATGTGCATGGTGCACATATATACACACAGGCACTCACACACCAGAAAGAAAGGAAGAAAGAACAAAGGGAAGAAAGGCAAACAGGCTGTTTGTGCAGACACCTATCATTTCTGGAAGCTTTTTCTCAATTCCTTCCTTCGTCCTCTTTATTAACTGAACAATGGTATCTAGTCCACTGCCCAACAAGGCCTATCATCCTCCACCACAACCACTTCCAAATATCAGTATGTCTCTAGGAAAGGTCTATGCTAGCTCATTCACTTGCTGTCCCCAGGGCTAGCACTGGAATGGAAAGGATAACTGGGAAGGAGGCAAGGTAGACCATGCAACGGTAAGGTCTTGCAACACAATATGTAAGTTACGAAAGCATTCATCTTTTCATTCTGCACCAACCATCCAAATAGAGAAATGAGTCATAAAGGACCAGAGATTCAAAACACATTATCAGAAAACTACGCAATTCTCCAAACAAATAAAACTAGCTTCTAAGTCACTAGTGGCACACACCTGTAACTGAGCAGACACACAAATAATAAAAAACAAAACAAGCCTGGTATGTTAGTACATGCCTTTAATCCCAGCACTCAGGGGGCAGAGGCCAGTGGATCTTTTAAGTTCAAGGTCAGTCTGGATGACATAATGAGTTCCAGGCCAGCTATTAAGACCTTGTCTCAAAGAAACAAACAAACAAACACAACACACACACATCCCCCAAAACAACAATCTCAGCTCCCAAACTAAAAGCAAGTGTTGCAATAAACATCAGTATGGCACAGAAAAGAAGGTAGGTGGATGCTTCTTCAAAGTGTCCTGCTACACTACAGTTCACTAATTAATAGCTAATAAAAATGAAATAAAATTTCTTCTGCAACTCATGAGTATTACTTTTCAAATGGCCCCTGAGTTCATTCAACATCATTGTTCAGGTTGTTCAGATTTTACAGCTGATTACAGGAAATTTAAAGTAATGCTGGGGCCAGAGCACCAGGAACTCTGAGACACTCTGAATTTAGTACCACTATGAATTTAGAAACCTTTCTATCAAACCCAAACCCTGGCCTAGGAGATAAACAAACCAACAAGGCTAAGCACAAGGTAGGAGAAGAGACAATGGAAAGAAAAATCAGGGCAAACCGAAAGGAAAAAGATAAAGTAAGCAAAAGAGGAAAAGGAAGCAGGACCCCACAAATTTGGCCCATCTCCCTTTCCTTCTTTCCATCTGAGGACAGTGAAGCTGGGTAATGTGTCATACATTCCTGAGAACAGGGACTGACTTCCTGATCAACAAAACTCAGCAGGACCTCTACATCTTCTGACTGAAAGGTATTTCCTAGGGAAAGCAGACACTGCATAAAGGACAAGAAAGGTGAAGAAATACAGGGGGGAGCTGGAAGCAGCAGCCAAGTGTGGCAGACCTTCCAAGCATTGAGAACATCACTTGAGATACTCAAGAGAAAAGTCCAGAAGCACATTTCTGTGGTCTTTTACTCAAATGCATAACCTGGATCATACTGTAAAGAAGCCCAGTGAGTTACTTGGTCCTTCAACAAGACTACTGGCCTGTGCTCTTAAAAATGTCAAAGCAAAGAATACAATGACTTCTAAACAAAACACATTCCTAGAATGAAATTTAATGATTTTAACAGCTGAACTGTAGTTATACAAACACAAATACAACCACACACAGGCAGGAGGATTCCAAGTTCAAGGCTAGCATGGGATATATATATATATACATATATATGTATATATATATATATACACACATACACACACACACACATATAGTAAGACCCATGTCTTACTATACAACATACACATACTTACAGGCACATACGTGTGTGCACGTTTGGTAGCAAGGAGAAAAATTAATGTTAATTTTCATTGTTTTATGATAATCACATTCAA
Source organism: Cricetomys ansorgei (assembly GCA_026225945.1). Lineage (NCBI taxonomy): Eukaryota > Metazoa > Chordata > Mammalia > Rodentia > Nesomyidae > Cricetomys > Cricetomys ansorgei. The sequence continues at coordinate 69,545 of JAMJFZ010003285.1, forward strand.
TGACAGTTTACTTAATTTTTGTCAATTTTTTAGGCACCTTCTGCCCGGTCTGTGAAACTAGAGAACAAAGTCCCTGGTATCAGCTGTGGCCTCTGCTTGCCTACCCCAGAGAACAGAGCCTACTGCTGCTTCTTGGGATAGAGTGGTTAGTTTGGTTGAGAGATGTACACCCTTCAGGGACCAATGGGGACTTTAACATAGCTTAAGTGGGAATTCTCAGTTTCTTCCATTTATTGCCCACAAGTATAAAGTACTTCACTTTTTTGGAAGTAGAACTAGTAAGTCTAGAAAAGAAACTAAGAGAGCTCAGTAGAATCACCCCTTTGAGACTTTCACAAATACCACCAGGAGTGAATTTGGCAGAATTCTAACCATACTAAGCTGAGCACACACAAAGCTGCCAAACATGCAAGAGAAGAGTAAACTTCACTCAAAATGGCATTTCTCAGACCTAACGACAGGGTGCTGGGGCCGGCAGGAGGCAGGGTCTTCCCTGGTCCGGCCTGTCTGTACACTCCACATGTTGGACAGTATTCCAGAGTTTCTCCCTCCAATTTTTCTATAGCACAAAGTGCTATACGTTAATTAAAAACACAGCTTGGGACTGGAGGGATGGGTCAGCAGTTAAGAGCAATGGTCGCTCTTCCTGAAGATCTAAGTCTGAATCCTAGCACCCACAAGAGCTTGGCGGGGGAAAAAAAAGATAAAATGGTTGTAGTGGAACAGCTGGAAGAAGTTGTTATTTTAGTTTCTTTTAAAAACACAAAATGATGTTCGGATTAGGTTTGTGTTCCCACCCCAGGTGTGGTGGGTTGGATGAGTTGTCTATGAGTTGGATTTGGAATACCTGATGCAGGTAGTTATAACTTGATTAGGTGCAGTCATTCTGGCACGTGTAGCTTGCCACACAGGTTTATGGGAAGTGTGACTTAAGGTATAAAAAGTCTGAAGCCCCAACAGTCAGGGTGGGTGTTTGGTTGGTGGTTTGTTGGTGGAGTTGTCATGGTTAGTGTGTTAATTCTTAAAAGAACAAAGGTTGGAGGGTTTGAGTTTACAGACCATGAGCTGAGAACATTAGTCTGATTCACTGTCAGCTAGTCCTCTTCAAGCTTAGGACAGCCTAAAAGAGGCTGTGGAGATTTCTACCTTTCTCTCTTTCTATATCAAGGCCACTTGCAAAAGCAGTGAAGATTCTTTCTATCCTTCCTTTCTCTTTCCCTAATTTGAGGGTAAAAGATTGTAGCGTACTACTGCAGTATCTTAGCACAAAAATGTTCCTTGCTACCTCCCCAGACCCCACAAAGTAACATTTTAAGGCCTGGACAGCAGAGACTTCACAGGATACACAGGAATGTAACTTTTTATGTATACACAGCTAGACACTGACTGCACACATGGCAAACACAGCTGTTGGAGGCTGAGAGGAGCATCAGCTAAGCCAATGACTCAGGACCAGCCTATGCAACATAAGAAAATCCTTTCACAGAACAAACAACCATCACAAGAGCTATAGAAAAGCCTAGCCATTAAAACAATGACATTAGACTACTTCCTTCTCTTAAGGACTTATAAAGACCAAAAACAAAACAACTGTAAGTTCTATTTAAAAAACAGCTAGTTACAAAAGAACACATAAGACACGAGGCTGGGCCATTCTACTGCTCCACACTTCCTGGCCACTCATTAACCTAAATTACTGACTTCTACAACAAAACCAAAACAGAATTTTACCATAAAGCATTGTAAAGTTTATTTCAGCCAGGCCAAAAAGGATAATTACAACAGAACTCTCAGACTCCCCCACAGGAAAGGGCAGTGCAAGAGCTTAGGTGCAGGGCTTGCCAGGGCTTTTGACATAGTCCTTGCCCTCCCCCACTGAACTAGAACCCTCTGCCACATAAATAACAGCTAGGGAAGGAGGAGTAGAGGAACCTACTGGTTTAATCACAGTTATTCATCATGTGACCGGTTCCTCCTTTTGGCTGCTTCTTACAGATGACCCAATTAGCCTCCAACTGCCCACCACAAAAGCATCTGATTTTAATAACTGGTTGACATACACAAAACTTAAAACCCACTTATACTCAATTTATGAGGACACAAGCATATAACTCTTTTTTAATTTTAAAAAAAAACTTTTCATTTTTTTTTCAGTGTTGAGGATAGAACCTAGTCTCTCTCCCTCTTGAGCTAAGGGTGTAATCAATGGTAGAATGCTTGCTTCCTGAGAGGACCAGCACCCCCTAATGGGCAGCACTGATCTCCCTGTCAAGTACTTAATGTCAAGTACTCGCTTTCCCAGAAACTCTTGTTTCCTAGTAACATTTAATGAGCCAAGCCAGTACTCAGGTTCTGACCAGCCAGAAAGATCTCCTGCTTCTTTTAAAAATCAGCTGGCCAGCTTTCTGGGTTGTCCACCATCTTACATAGTGCCTGACCCCAGCATGCTCGTTTGCTCTGCAGAATGAAAGTGCTTTTGCTTTTTGCATACATAGTCTCTCTGGTCCTTTGGGGGCAAATTTCAGACTCAACACTTCCCACAAACCCCGGGTTTGACACCTGTCCCCTAGCAGAACCTCAACTCCAGATACTAGGGAACAACAAAGGCTACATGAAATGTGGTCTGCTAAACTAGCCAAAACTCGAGATGCTTTGAAGGGCAGCAAGTTTAGGGACTATGTACTTGTTTGCTTGTTTAAGTTAAAATATCTCAAAGTGAGCTGGGTGGTGGTGGTGCAACACTGTTAGTCCCAGCATTGGGGAAGCAGAGACAAGTAGATCTCTCTGAGTTCCAGGTCAGCCTGATCTACAGAGTGAGTTTCATGACAGCCACAGTTTCAACAGAAACCCTATCTTGAAAAACAAATAAATAATCTCAAAGTGAATTAGACCAGTAAAATCCCAATTTTCAATACAAACTGGTCTTTATTATTATATTATGTGTATGTTTTTTCTGTGTATGAATATTATGTGTATTTCATTTCTCAAGACCCCAACTTGTGGTAGAAGTTTATTTTTAGTTATGTATAAAATAATTTTATGCACTGTTGGGTGATGGGCTCCCTAGGTCTTGGCATTTTATATTGTATACAGGTGTTAAATTTATGTGGAGGGTGTATGATTGTTAATGATCTTCATGTGCTACTGTATCAATAAAAACACCTGAGCTGGGATGATCAGTGTTCCACTGTCGGTTGGCTATGGTGGTGGCTCCCTCTGCTGAGGTCTGGCAGGGCTTGCATCTATGATTATACCTCCTTGTCTCCTTTCTGAGCCTACACAGCAGGTGTACTGCTACACCAACTCCTTTTTTCTTCCCTCCTTCCTTCCTTCATATCTGCCCCCACTCCAATATCACAGGCCTTCCAGTGATCCTCCCCCTGCCTCAGTCTCTCAAAGGATTATACATGTAAGCTACTATGTCTAGCATACAACCTACTTCAATTTAAAATAGACATTAACTAAATTTAACGGATGTTCCAAGATAATATACAATGTCAATAGTAGCTCCCAACTTCAAGTATACAAAGGCTGCTAATTCTAATTTGTGAACACAACTTAATTGCCCACATTCATATTTTTACACTACCCAAAATGGCAATTACTAGCCACATAAGTGTTGTAGAAGTTTATTTTCAGTTATGTTTAAAATAATTGTTTTGTGCATTGTTGCAAAAAGAAATGCATAGGCCTGGGCATTTTGTATTGTCTGCAGGTGTTGGATTTATGTGGGGGAAGCTGATTGCTTATGATCTGAACCTGAGGAGTTCTGAATCAATAAAAACACCTGAGCTCAGATGCTCAGGGTTCCATTGCAGAGTTCAGGAGTTCAGCGCTACCCATAATGGTGGTTTCCTCTGTAGAGGTCTGGCAGAGTTTCCACATATAAGAATGCCTCCGTGTCATCCTTGCTGAGCCGCCCCAGCAGCAGGTGAACTACTATAAATAATTTTTTTTAACCTCATTTTGTAAAAATTAAATAGCATTAGGGAGCATGCAGGTTTGGTGACACATGCCTTTAGTTCTAGCACTTGGAGAATTTCTGTGAGTTTGAGGCCAGCCTGGTCTATATAGTGAGTTCCAGAACAGCATGAACTACAGAGAGAGACCCTACCGCCAGAAAAAAAAAAAAAGAAAAAAGAAAGCCTAGCCTTTTAGTCACACTAGACACATTTCAAGTGGTCAACAAGCACATTTTCTTCCATTTTTTTTTTTTTTTAAGACAGGGTCTCACTGTGTTGCCCTAGCTGGCCTGTAACTATGTAGACTAGGCCTGCCTCTGCTTCTCAAGTGCTAGGATTAAAGGCTGACATCATTACATCCAGCTAACTTTGATACTGAGCAGGATATAAAACAGGAAGAAGGAAAGAGGACTGGAGATATAGCTTGGTAGCAGAGCATTGTCCAACATAGGACAAACCTGAATTCCATCCCCAGTACTTTGAAAGAAAATAAGCACATGGGTGATCTAAGTTAGAAACATAAGGAGAGGTGACTCAAAGGATAAAGCACTAGCTACCTAGGGTTAAGCAGCATCTGCCAAAACTCATGTCTACCTGGAACTGTGACCTTATTTGGAAAGGTCTTTTTTCAGGTGTAATCAGGCAAATTAAAATGAGGTCACATTGAATTAGGATAGGCCCTAACCAAATAACTATGTCCTTCTAAAGAGAGCAGCTGCACAGAGAGAAAGCCCTATGCAAGTGGGGCAGGAACTGAAGTGAGCATGTAACATAGCTAAAAACACAGCAGTGTGTGCCCAACAGGGCTCTCCTGGCACCTGCAGGAGTGTGCCCCTGTTTGCTCACTAAAAGTCTAAAGTAAGACTCCTACCTCCAGAATATGAGAATAAGTTTGTGGTTGATTGTTACAAGGAAACCAAAGCCCCAAAGGCCTAGGGAACACTTCATAAAGATGGGACAAGGAGTAAGACGTTCCCATACTGTCCACTGCATCTTACATCCACTTACCTCACTTCACTTATTTATTTATATTTATATTTTTACTTGGAGACATAGTTTCTCTATGTAACCCTGAAACTTGTTATGTGGACCAAGCCAGCCTTGAACTCATAGAGATACTCCTGTCTCTGCCTCCCCAGCTCTGGGATTAAAGGCACATACCAACAAGCCTGGTGCTCCATCTCATTTAGTCTTCACCATCCCTGTGAGGTGAGAAAAGTGATGCAGAACAGGGAGACCAAAGATATCAGATGGGTTGTGAACTACGAGGAAAGAAAGCACAACTAGCTGGAATGGGGGCACAAGCCTTTCAATTCCAGCATTGGGGAAACACGCTGGCAGACCTTTTTGAATTCAAGGCCAGCTAGAGCTACATAGTAAGTCCCTGTCTCAAAAGAAAGAAAAAGAACAAGAAAACAAAACTGGCAACAATGTTTTTGCTTCTCCCCCCAAGAAAAGCAATATTCATAAATATATAACAAACTAAAAAAAAAGTCAGAATTTAAAGAAAAAAAAATCAAGGGGCTAGATATGACTCAGCAGTTAAGAGCACTTGCCTGCTCTTCCAGAGGACCGAGGTTTGGTTCCCAGCACTCACAGGGCAGCTCACAACTATCTGGGATCTGACACCCTCTTTTGGCCTCCATAGACACCAGGCACACACGATACACAGGCATTCATGTAGGTAAAATACTCACACACAAAAAACAAACAAAATCCTTATAATAAAACATGAAGGTGGCAGACCCAGTGGTCTTGAGATGAACTGCAAAGAATTCATGCCAGAAGATCCAAAATGTCACAATCAAGTGACCCATGACTTAGTATACAAATGGTTCCACCAACACCAGGCCAATTAGTTACCTAATTTCTCCTGTGGCCTCTGTAAAGTGGGGCTATTGACATCCTGTCTTGGGGGTTATACCAACATCAGTTTTCACTCAATACACAGCAGCACCCAACAAATACACCCTTACAGCCCCGGCATAAACATAGCTAAAACCAAGTTCATCTACTCTGGAGGGAATGTCAGAAAAAGAAACAAAGAGCCAAGGTTTAAAGAAATTTATTACCACAGGGAAATTTGGCCAGCTCCTTTGCAAGGCCCTGAAGGTACATCTCACTGAAAACCTCCCTCTTCCCTCAGTAGCCACCTACTTGATTATTCCCAATCAAGCAGAGAAAACATCTGAGCTTTCCTCTATCACTTGTGAGCCCTCTGGAGTCTCCTTTACACCACAAGCTCCATCTGTTCCCCACTCTCACCAGGTGTCACTTTTCACTTGCCCTCTCAGGCTTCTGTGACACTGGCTCCTTTGTTCACCTCTGTGTTCTGTGAGCTACTGTTCCTATACTCACCTCTTGGTGCTATCTTTCTATTTTCCCATGCTTATTCTCAGGACAGGGCTTCCTCCACTGGAAAATGCAGTACTGTCATCTGTACATGAGGCTAGGGACAAGATATTAAAGACAGGGTGCCTGACTTCAAGCAAATGACCTCTAGTCTCTAATTTTAAGCTCAGGCTCCCTTTCCATTCTTTTCTTTTTTTCTTTCTTTTTAATTAATTAATTATTTATTTTGGTTTTTCAAGACAGGGTTGTTCCTGTATATATGTCTGTATGCATGTATGTTTGTAAGTTTTTCAAGGCAGTTCTGTGTAGCCCTGGCTGTCCTAAAACTAGCTCTGTACATCAGATCTTCTCAAACTTAGGGATCCGCCTGTATCTGCCTCCAGTGCTGGAATCAAAGGTATGCGACACCACCCGCTCCCTTTTCATTCTTAATCATTCAGGATCCCAGATACTTTTGGTAGATTAATTGGTATTTACTGTATTCAGAATTAAGACTAATAAGATTTTTAAAGTTTTTATTAACTTAAATTTTGGAGGAGTGAGGAGATCTGGAAGGTCAGAGAACTGCTTGCATGGGTCAGTTCTCTTCTACTACTATGTAAATCCCAAGGATGAAACTCAGATCACCAGGCTTGGTAGCAGGTGTCCATCCTTGTAGACCAAGACTGAAAGGTTTTCAAGTGCTATTAGACTAGGGAGGTGGTTCGTGGGTAAAATGACCACTAAGTAAACATGAGGAACCAAGTTTTGAATCCCCAGAACACACATAAAAAGCAAGATGTGGTAGGCTATGCCTATAACCCCTGTACTGGGAGTGAAGCTCGGGGAGAGGAGGGCAGATTCCCACAGACCACTGAGCATGACTTTCAGTCAAAAACTTGTCTCAAAAATTGAAGAAGATCTGGAGAGATGGCTCAGCAGTTAGGAGCACATACCTCTTCCAGAGAACCTGAGTTGGTTCCCAGCACCCACACTGGGCAGCTCACAACTGCTTATAACTCCTCCTCCAGGACATCTAATACCATCTTTTGGCCTCTGAGGGTACCTATATCCACATGTGCACAAACACATTTAATTAAAAGTAATAAAAGTAAGAAAGCGTTAAATTCCATTTAAGAAACATAACTAAGGAGAGCATTAGATACCCTAAGTCAACCTCTGGCCTCCACACATGCATGTAGGAGCATCCCCAAATAGTCTCAATATATACTACAAAGTGCACTCCCCTCAAATGTAAGTGAATTAAATCACTTAAATCCCATGTTACCAAAATTAATATTTTTATGGGGGGGGGCTTAACTCCAGCTCCAGGAGACCCAATACCTTCCTCTGGCTTCCAATGGAATCCATGTATGTGATATTCAGACACACACAAAATTTAAAAAGCCAAGTATATTGGCCCATGCTTTTAATCCCAGCATTCAGGAGGCAGAGGCAGGCAGATCCTCTACTGAACAAACCAGGACAGCCAGGGTTACACAGAGAAACCCTATCTCAAAAAATTAAATAAAAAAAAAAAAAAGAAACAGCCTCTCACAGGAAAGGACTTCTATAGTCTTGCTAAATAAATGGATATTCTTTAAGACCAAAACTCAATAATCAAGTAGGTCTTTTGTTCATTGATTGCAGTGGTAGAATGGAGTCCGGGGCCCACACTGGGAGGCAAACACTGGCCGCAGGGCTACACTGCTAGCACAAATGGTCAGTTTCTTCTTCTTTTCTAGTTATTAATATGTAAATATGTGTACATGCATGCATCAGATAATGACTTTATAGGCTTGTTCTCTTCTTTCCCACTTTGTGGTTTTTGTTTTGTTTTAAACAATTTATATTATTGGAGTGGGGACACATGTGCCATAGCACGTGTGTGGAGGCTACAGAATAACTTTGTGAAGTTGGTTCTCTCCATGTCCCTTTACACAGGTCCTGGGGACAGAACTCCATTTACCAGACTTTCAGAACAAGTGCCTTCATGAGCTGAGACATTTACTTCATGAGCCCCGACCTTGTTTTGAGGCAGGGGAATCTCTTATTTGAGCCACACTATGTACCCAAGCCATCAGTTTCTTAAAGAGTAGTTCTAACATGGAATCTGAAACTGACAATTTTTCAAGTACTTATACCAAATAATTTTACTCCAGTTTATGCTCCATTCAGAGCATAAAAGATTCAGATCTTTTATCCATCTGTAAGTTCATAGCATCATACACAGGTCATTTGGAAAGTAAAAGTTCACTGATATGTAGACAATTCTTCATTTTATAATTAAGAAAAACCATTTCACTAGTACTATCCTCTAATCTCCTAAGCAAAGTATACTACCCTCAGGACTAAGGATGTGTAATGTAACTCAGCAGTAAAGCGCCTGCCTAGCATACATGAGGCCTGGGGTTTCGTCCCAGTAACTAAAACATAAACACACAGACACAGACAGACACACATAAACACACACCCTTTTACATACTGGATACTGTCCATCATGGTAGCAGGAACAAAAATCCCAAATTTTGTTTGAAAACTTCTATTTAAAAAAAATTACCTCGTTTCATTTTATTTATGTATACGGGTGCTTTGCCTGCACATATGTCTGATGAAGCCAGAACTGGAGTTACAAGGAGCCACCATGTGGGTGCTGAGAATCAAACCTGAGTCCTCTGGCACAGAAGCCAGTGCTCTTAACCACTGAGCAATCTCTCTGACTGTCACAGTTTCTACTTTATTACTGCCATCAATACTCAAGTTATTTTAAGTGTCTGATTCACCTTCTCCATTTCGAGAAGCTATTTGCCAATAACCATACCTCAACAGCCACAGTTCTTTAACTCAATTGTACAGTTCCTACCTGGGTACTTTATGCCTTCTTTCTATTCTGCCACAGCACGGTAAAGAAATGGGTGGGCAGGCAACAGTTACAGAATAATAAAACCAGTTTTGTTTTGGGTTTTTTTTTGACAATTCATCAGTGGTACTGGGTTTTTTGAAGGCCAGCCTACAATATATAGCAAGACTTTGTTTCAAAAAACTAAAAAATAATAAATGTGAAGGATTAATGATTTTTAAAACCTTAGTTGGCCTGGAGGCCGGGCTTACCTCAAACTCACAGAGATCTGCCTGCCTCTGCCTCCTGAGTCAAGGATTAGAGACCTGTGCCACCACACCCAGTGGTTAATATGCGTGTTGTGAAAGTGACTAGTTTATAGCACAGCCTTGACACCAGTGTCAAGTAGCTTTCAGTTGTACTTGCTATCAGTGAAAATCCATCACAGCAATAATCGATTAAAATGCTCACAATCACAAGTAGTTTTAACCTAAGGAACCCTTAAAGAGGGTTTCAAGAACAGCTAAGAGTTTATGGATTACACTTTAAGATCAGAGTAAGCGCTACTCCCGAGGCTCCAATCGCCATCAAAACGCTAGTAACTCCCAAAGGCCTCCCTGTCCTCTAGAGCCTCACCCGCAACAGAAGTCACTGGCTCAGCTAACGTGTATTGTCCGCCTCTTCAGGGGCTAGCGGTGCTTCAGTGAAGCCGCGCGTCTTCCTTCCTGAAGTGTACAGCTAGTGGGAAGCCCAACATCAGGCTGTCAAGCCTGAGGTCCAAGAACACTTCTAGAAGAAAGGCTCCTAAGTGGAGAAAATGAACTCTGTAAACACACTTGGGAGGGTCTTCACAGAGCAAGAGATCGTTCAATGCCTGTTATGTGCCTGTAAAGCAGAATGTGAGGATGGAGCAGCCACCATCCCAGAATGCACAAAACCAATCATTATCTGCCCCACAAGGCACGGAGAACAGAACCTAGACAGAATTCCACCCCCGTGTGACCCCAGGGCTCTTTCTTGGTCACCAGCTTTACTTATCTTCTTTATCAGTACCAGCTGAGGAACTCCAGCCAGCCTCTTCCCTCTCTGATCTGAGCTGGTCTCAAGCTTAATCGTGGTCCCCACCTAGCCAACCTACTCAAATCCTTCAGAGGACAGTTGGAACACTCTAGATGAAAGCCCACATTTTTTACTGAGGTTCTGATCTTTCTTTATCTACTTCTCCCTGGGGGAATTTCTGGCCTTGTATAAACAATCAGAATGCTTATTATGTGCCAGATACTGCCCTGGTGATGCACAAGGTGGGCAGTGGAGTCCATCTGCTGTTTGTTGCATAGAAACACACCATCTCCTTCCTCTCTTCTGTCCAGACCTCACCAAGCTCTAGAACTGGCTAGGTGCCCCTGAGAACCACTGGCCCCCATCGTTCCTGCTGGTCAAGCTGTCACAACTTCATCCACAGGACCCAGAAAAAGGTGCTGAGTGAGCATTCAGGATAGTAGATACGTAAATTACCATAAAGGAAAGGGAGTAAACATCTCTATTTCTTGTAGGGAGTGTATTTGACAATCACCACAGGGCTGTTGAGCACAAGACATCACACAACTACCTGCAAGTTAGTAAGCATATTTCACCCATGCTTAGTGTTCTCACTTGATAAAATACACTAAAATTTGGGGCTACTAATTATTATCTTGCAATGGACTCAACTAAATAATCCTTAGATCCATTTTATGTAATCTTAGTCTTTTAAACTGGAGATATTTTAAAAACAGTTCTCTCAAAATTTTGATTTAAGAAGACAAATCACTAAGCTGGGCATGATGGCACAAGCCTTTAGCCCCAGCACTCAGGAGGCAGAAGCAGACAGAGCTCTGAGTTTGAGGCCAGACTGATCTATAGAATGAGTTTCAGGACAGCCAGGACTACACAGAGAACCTCTGTCTCAGAAAACAAAAACAAAAAACTGCAAATCACTAAATACGTTAAGTCTTTACAAAAAAGGCAACTGTGTTCTATAGAAGAGGAAAGTTTTTCAGTCATTGGAACCCAGCAATAGCAATCAATCAACATGGTTCCCTAAAGCCCACTGGAACTGCACAGCAGAGCAGTCAACAGTCCTCTTGCCCAGTGACCAACTCCAATGTCTACAGAGTCATGCAACAAAATTCAAGCTTTAAGAAGGTGAGTTCCCATTCCTATTCCACAACAGTTAGCACAATATGTCCTCTCTTCACATAAACATCCAAACAACAGCATAGAACCATTTTCCCACCACTACTAAACATTTTAGTTTTATAGTTTTAACTTAAATGTTCTTTTTCCCTGTGTTCAATAATCACTAAATCATCCATTTAATTGAATTTCTACTTCATTATTTCTACGAATATTCTGTTTTGTTTTGTTTTTTTGATGTTTTTTGTGTTTTGGAGACAGGTTTCTCTATTGTAACTCTGGCTGTCCTGGGACTCACTCTGTAGACCAGGCTGGCCTCGAACTCAGAGATCTGCCTCCCTCTGCCTCCAGAGTGCTGGGATCAAGGGGTGCCACTGCCCAGCCCTATTTCCCCACCCCATACAAATATTCTAAACAACAAACACAGCTCTGGAGAGAATGTAATAATCCCAGCACTCGGAAAAACTGCGGGATGAAGATTAAGTAACATAGTGAGCCCTGTCTTTAAAAACAAAACAAACACTCAAATGCAAACCTGGAATGACTGAAAAGGGTCTCAGATAGCCCAATCTGGCCCCACTCACTGTGTAGCTAATGACCTTGAATTCCAGATTTTGCCTCCAGTCCCCTGCTGAGATTACAGGTATACACCATCAGCTTCTAAAATCAAAATTTAAATCAAAGTTAAGAATTAAGAAGATGCCAGGCATGGTGGTGCTAACCTTTAGTCCCAGCATTCAGGAGGCAGAGGTAGGCAGGTTTCTGTGAGTTCAAGACCAGCCTGGTCTACATAGTAAACTCCTGGACAGCCAAGGCTATGTAGAAAGACTCTGTCTCAAAATACAAAAAGAAAAAAAAAGAAAAAGGAAAAAAAAGGGGTGGGGAGTTAAGAATGATCTGGAGAGCTGGCACAGCTGGCAAGAGCACTTGTTGATCTTTGCAGAGGACTTGGGTTTTATTCCCAGTTCCTACATGGTGGCTCACAACCATCTGTAACCAAACTCAGCCTTCTGGCCTCTACAGGAACCAAGCACACACGGATACACACAAATACACGTAGGCAAAACACTCACACACATAAAAGACTAAAATAACTTTAAAGATTAAAAAACTCAGGCCCTAAAAATTTTTGTTCCATGTTTTATGATTTCAAAATGATATGGCATGGAAGGGGATGGGGGGAGGTGCATGACTTTAGTACCAGCACTTGGAAGCAGAGATAGGATTTCTGAGTTCAAGGCCAGCCTGGCCTACAGAGTGAGCTCCAGGACAGCCAGAGTTACAACAGAGAAAGAAACCCTGTCTTGAACAACAGCAGCAGCAATATTGCGTAAAGACCAGATGGCTGTGCCTAAACCGTAACACTTGGGACGCCGAGGAAGAATCATCAGGGTTAGGGCCAGCCTGGACTACACAGTGAATACCAGGACAGGACAGCCTGGGTTACTGAGTGAGATGGTCTTTAAAAAACTAAAGGGAGGTGGGGAAAGGCACACCATATGGTCAACTCCAGATAATAAAACTGAGACTATCTATTACCAATCCACTAATGCTAAAGCCAAAGCTCATATAAAAAATCTAATCCAATTTAGTGACTGACATGAGTTAAATCTCTTGGGCAGAGAAAAACAATCCAATGAACAAACTAGTAACTGCAGATACTACACTTCTAAAGCAAAGCCACAGTGGCTCACGAAAGGTGAGCACGGGCCACACAGCCAGCTGACGGCAGGTGAACTGAGAGCCCAGGCTGCTCATGCCTTTCTCAAGGCTACATTTAGAGCTGTTAGCTTTTCCAATATTACCAACAGAGAATAGATTTTCTTAAATTATACTTACTAAGCACAAGTGTGTGCATGGGCAGAACACACCTTGCAAGAGTGCATTCTCCCCTTTCCCACAGATCTAACAAGTCCTCAGGCTTGGTACCTAGTACCTTAACTCCTAGCCCAGTATTTTCTAAGTGAAAGTCACAAAGCCTCAGTATGTCTATGTACCACTTCTTTTGAGAGAATAAGTCAGCCTCTTTCTACAGAGATCAATATAAATCCACCTGGATGAACTCCGAGATCAGCCTCACTAGTACGTATGAAAAGTTTCTACTCTTAATAGAACAGACACAAACACTATTATGCAGACTTTGGGGAAAGGGGAGGGTTTAGACAAGACATACTGATCTTGTCTCAGCATCCAAAGTGCTGGGATTAGAGGAAGGCCTACCACATCTGTTTTATTCTACAATCTTTTAAATCTAAGGAAAATTATCCCCCCATTAGAAGCAAAGTTATAAAACAAAGAAAAGTCTTTTAAAAAACTGTTCTTAAGGGCCATTCTGCACTACTCTAATGAAATAAACATAGCTTTGATGTTAGCTTGGATGCTATGTAAGAGGAACTGTTTGTGTCCCGCGGATGAGTTCACTGAAGACATTCTCAAAGTTGTTTGTTCAATCAATCTCCTGCATAACAAGATCCTTACAAGGATTCAGCAGATAAAATACAATCCTGACACTGAGCATCTACAGGCCCAGGAGCCAGGCGGCAGGTATGAGCATGCAGCCTCAGACAACCTATTTTTGACTTTCCAGACTGTAGCAGTGAAATAAAATGCAAGCAGGACCCCACACCTACAATCTAGCCTCCCCCAGGGAGATCCTGACCTTCCCAGCTGCATTCATTCCATTCCTGTCTACATCTGTCAGAAAGGTCTATCTCCCTTGAGTCAAATCAAGCCAGAATGTAGCTCTGTCTAGAGGTTCAAAACCTGTCCTCACAGTTCCATCGCTGACCAAACACCTGGTGTAAGGCAGGAGAAAGAGAACTCCTTTCCTCTTGCAATATGAAGTACCTTCCAGAAGAATCCAGAAGAGATCTTAGCATGAGAACTAAAACCTTATTTTCAAATACTGTCTCTACCACCAACAAAATGCTACAGCTTCAAATTAAAAGGAGAAAAATAAAAAAGGCATTTAGAAACTGATTAATGCTTCTCTGAAGTCCATATTCAGTCTCCACAGTGAAGTGGAACTTTTCACAAGATCAACACTGTCATTTATTTGCTAATCAGGAAAAATCTTCTACATATTTTCTCAGTTAATAGTCAATCTCACAGGCTACCTAACCACAAAAAAATGCTTGATTGCTGTTATCAGACCAAAACACAACAATGCAAAAAGAACTATTACCACCAAACCAAGACTACAAGTTACGTGAAAATTTTATATTCATGCACAAGCCCCGTTAATATACGTAGTTATAAATTCCACTAATTCTCCTCTCAAAATAAAAATTTTGCCATAACCTCTATAAAGACAAACTGGCCACATAAAGGGATGCTACTAATGGATGCTAACCGGGTCGTTTATTTTAAAAAAAAAAAAAAAAGTTCTAATGCATCAAAAGGTCAAAAGCCAAGCTGCAGTTCCCCAGGGGAACCCGAGGCCGCGGAGAAGCGGAAAGGCCGGGCCGCCCGCTGAGGGCTCCGGGCAGGACGCCCCTCCTCGCACAGCGGCGTCCAGGCCAACCCAGGACCCCGGCGCCTTGCTCCTCCGCCCGGCCGCGGCCGCCAGGACCGGCCTTTGTTTTCAGCCCGGCAGCGGACGGCGCGGGCGCGGGCCCGGCTGACAAAGGCGGGCATCGCCATCTTGTCGCGGCGGCCGGACGCGGCGCCCATTCATTCGCGGACGCCGGGAGCCGAGGGAGCCGGGAAGCGCGGCGGGCAGCAGGCTCGCACCCGGCAAGGGTGATGGCCGAGCCAAGGAGACCCGCCCCGCGGCCGCTGCCCGCGCAGCCCGGCCGGGTCCCACGCCCCGCAGGAAGGCGCGGTCGGGAGGGCAGAGTTCGGCTTTTGTTCCCGCTGGGACCGGCTAGCGACCAGCGGCGCCTGAGGCGAGCCCCGCATCCCGGCCTAGGCCGTCCCGCCCAGGCTCGAACCCACGACCCGGGCCCCAGCCCCGCATCCCGCTCCGATGTATAAACTCAGGACCACCGCCCGGATCCGGCCTTAAAACTAGAACCCCGGCCCCGGCCTTGAACCCAGGGCCCCGACGCGGGCCCCACATCTCGGATCCGGCCTTCAGGCCAGGACGCCGGCCGCGGTCCTGCATCCGAACCTGGCCTCGAGCCCAGGACCCCCAGCCGCGGCCCGCACCCCTGCCTGGGCGGCTCCGCCCCAGCCTCGAACCCGGGCCCGGGCCCGGGCCCCGCCGCCCACCCAGTCCGCCCGGGAACCCCGGTCCCCGCCGGCTCCACCGCGCGGGCAGGGTGACGCGGGCAGCCGGGGACCCCCGGGACGGAAGAAGAGCCGCAGGGCCCGGCCCGGCCCAGCTCGGGCCGGAACCTCTCCCACACCCGGGCCGCGCTCACCTCGCCCTCGCCCAGCTCGGCGCCCACGCCGCCGCCTGGTCGTCCCAGTCGTCGCGCTCGCGGCCTGCGGGCAGGAGCCGGCGAGGCTGGTCGGGTCCGCGCGGCGGCTGTTCCAGTCCCAGCCCCGCTGCCCTCGCCGCCCGCGCCCGCCGCCGCCGCCGCCGCCGCCGTCCGCCCCTCAGACGCCTCCAGCCATCAGGATGGGCGCGGCGGCCCCTGCCCGCAGCCTCAGGAAACCCCACGTCGCGTCACCGCGCAGGGGCGGCGTGCGCGTGCCGCGCTCTGCGCCCCACCCTCTCTCCCTCTGCGCGTGCGCGAGCGCTTTAAAGGCGCCGGGCTCGCCCGCGGGAGGGTCTCGGAGCCGCAGACCCTACCGATCGGCGTCGGGCGCCGGCCTGCTGCTCTCGGCTCCGGCGCCGCGTGGCCCACGCCGGCGGGTGGTGTATTCCGCCTGGGTGTGCAGCCCGGGAGGGCTAGGGCGTGGGGGAGCGGCCTGGCGGGGCCTCGGCGGGGCTCGGTGGCCCGCGGACCGGAGGGCCTCCCTATCTAGCCGCCTGACCGCTGTCTGACAGCGGCTCGGCACTGCTCTCCCTTCCTCCGGGCCTGCACGGACTGGCCTCCCTTAAGCAAGGGCCACAGCCCTCTGGTGGCCTCGTCTCAGCCTGGCTACCCCAGTGGCTTCTGGGACTTGGCGTGTCTCCGCGCTGCTGCTGGGGAGGCTTTCCTTCTTCACACCTTGCGTTCCTGTCGGCTGCTGTCACCTTGCAGCCTGGTGTACCTGTCGAGCGTTTCTGCTCACACGGAAAGGGATCCCACAAGGTCACAGTGTACAACAAACCTGACAACAGATTCCTCCCTGCTTTGTTCCTTCTTGAAGCGGCCTTTGGGTGGTCTCCACACCTTCCCCTCTGGGCCCCGGATGCTTCCTGCCGGGGCAGAGAAATGTCCTGTCATTGTTCAGCCCTGCCAGTTTTCCTTATGTCCCCCCTGTCCCAGCCCTGAACTGACACCTTCTTCCAAGGGAAGACACAAATACATGAGAACACATATATGTACAAACGTGTACAAATGTGGACATTGGTCTCTGTTCTTCTTGAGAACAGTAAGTATAAACTCGTCTCTCCAAAATACTACAGGGTATGTGTTCGTATGTTCTTGTCTTTCCCCCATGTGAGTGACCTATCTTCTTCATTTGAGTAAGGAACCTGGTT
>JAMJFZ010003286.1:0-115000 GCA_026225945.1 Cricetomys ansorgei
ACTCAACTGTGGGACTTCATCATTATGGAATTTTAACCCATACTCCTATAATAAGGTTGACAAGACAAACAGTCTCTGAGACTAACAGGTATTCAGCAAATATTTTTGTTGAATGAATGAATAAGTGACAGAATAAATATCTTTAAGATAGAGATCATTGTATAGCAGTATCAGAATGCTGAAGTTTTTTTTTTTTTTCTGGAAGAGATGAGATATAGAAAAGATATCTGCTTGTGTTGAGAGCAATGGGAATAGTAAAAACAAGTCACTCTTTTTTGATATAAATTATATTAGTTGAAATTTGCAAAAATTATCTTATAAAGTTTCTGTCTCTTATACTCCAGTTATTTTCCATTTACTTTTCAAGTATTTACTAATGCCTAAGGTATTAGATATAAAATTCTAATAACTAGATATTGTTTGAGTATATAAATAAGAAAATTCAGGTTTTGTGTATGTGCCAGCTCTTAGAAAAATTATATCCATTATGGCCACAAGGGTAATTAAGTTCTAAATCACCAATAATGCCTAATTTTAATTAACACTTCTATAATTATAACAGTGTGTTGAGAAATCTTTCTTCCTGTATTTTATAAAATATGAGATACAATAATAATGAATTGAGAATTTAGTATCCACGCTGTGTTTATACAGAATGCACTGGTCCTATTTAACTGGCTTCAACATGACTAAACAACAGGAAAATTAAAGAAACATAATATAGTATTTTTCTGAAATCATGAAATAAAAGTCTAAACTCAGGATCATACTTGAGGAATTTTAATATTTTATTTCACTTTTACTTTATATATTTAAGATATCCAGCATGGTGACTTGATACTTAGACACATATAAAAGCGGTTGTTGTAGTACAACAAGTTAACATGTTAAAAATAATGCAGTAATAGAGAACTCAACAACAGTCTGCACAGCCTCAACGTGCCAGCTCGGGATGTGCCCCACGCAATCTGCCAAAGGGAGGGAACTTCCAGGTCTGACCAGAGGACAGCTCCCTGGGGCAGTGCTCTTTGCCCTGTGTACCAAAATTGTGTTGTCTGCCAGGGTCTTGCTGTGCAGCCTAGGCTGGCCTGGAACTCATGATTCCCCTGCCTCAGTTTCCCAAAATCTAGGATTGCCAGCATTCATTTCCATGCCCAGCTCTCTGGCAGCCCTATCATTATATATTCCTATCATTGTAGACTACTTTGTCATTAATAATAATAATAATAATAATAATAATAATAATAATAGTAATAATAATAGTAATATGACATTTAAGAGATCATTCTCAAATATTTTCCACACATTTACCCTGCTATCTTGCTTTCTTGTGTTACCAGAAATATGTAAAACAAAAATGTCAAAGAGAGGTAAATTATCAGCCTGGATATCCATTCTCAAATTACAAGTCATTTTTGCTTTATTTTCATGTTCATCTATATGATGCTCAGTTCCTTCTGTTAAATTTCATCAGCTCTGTGAAAGCCCTGTTTACAAAAGCCATACAGATTTAGTTCAGGTTAATGAGTCCAGCACACAGGCCTGTGCGTCCTTCAGTAGCATTCAGAAGTTAATGGACCATTACTGGCATGGAGAAAATGGGAGACTCTTCACCAAACATCTTATCACTCTGGTGTTTCCTCCTGACTCCTAGTGTTCTTTAAACAGATGAATCTTTTAATTTCTAGTACCAAAAATGAAATTCTCCAACACAGCATCAAGCTGTGCAACCTGTACCTATTTCAAGACTTACTTGCTAGTAGGGCTTAAGCAACAAGTCACCTGTCTATTCCTTGTATTTTCCCTTGAAAACCCTCAGTATGTGTCGCTCTTCAGTCATCTCCCAAAATATTCTTTCATTTTCGTTATTCCCAGCTGTGCAAAGTAAGGGCATAATGACCATAAATTCATAATAACAGCAAAATAAATGCCTGGCGGCTACATATAGATAAATACATTTTGTCTATTTTGTAAAATATCATAATAAAAATCAAATAGGAGGAACTGAAATACCCTGATGGGAATTGCAGCATAGCAGAAAACCAATTAAACAAGTGTGAAAGAGTCCTTTTTTCTTCTTCTTTTTTTTCATATACTGAATACTAAAACCATCAGAGTTAGTAGGTATTTCCTAGGTCAGAAGGAACAGGAATACTTGAGGATACTATTGATCAAAACTCAGACTAGAGAAAAAGGTGGCAGCTACTGCTGCTTCCAAGTACCCAGGTACATGGAGTAGTCATCCGTATTCAATCCAGTGCAAGAGATAGTGGGCAGATCATTAAGACGTTACCTTTGTGTGATGGTAAAGGGTCTAGACTTAGCCAAGACCTCACATGACTTAAGAAAGGTAGGGATTACAGATTACAAGAACCTAATGCGTTCATTTCTCTGTCTCATTTGTGTTGGTGAGGTGTGAGTCTCCCACTTACAGTTAACTCAGTTCTGAGAAACAAAGAATTCAGTCTCAAGGATGGTGAGTAGTAAAGCCTTCTGACTTATGAATAGGAAATCAAGATTTCTTCAAAGTATTTATCATTTATTTATTTTAACCCGCAGACATAAAAGACAGTGAGGATATTAAATGTAAAAATTGAGAGATGCTCCTTTGTGATTTTATGACTATGATGTGTTGGGAAAAACATTTAATCCCTCCACACTTTAAAGCATCCACACTTTAATATGTAATAATTTTATATTCCTCAAGCATTAAGGACATAACTGGGATACCCAGTAAGTGTCTACTACATATCAGGTGCTTGGCTGCTCTCAAAATTGGGTGAGTCACCAGTGGAGCCATAACCACACAGCTTCACTTTTTAATACTCGTAAAGGTAGGAGTGTCAAGGAAGATTTCATCCTGAAATATCTTGAAACATTAAATAGCTCTACATGCCTCCCTAAGTTTCAGCTGAAGGTAATCAGCGTTCATAGGATGAAATATAGGCTGATTATTCATGAGGTAAGTGACATATTTGTTCTGCTCATAGATTAAGGATCAAGACAGATGATCTATATAAGGCATCCAGTGCAGAATTATTATCAGAGGGGCAATGATCTCCCTTACATAAAATGGGCATTTTCAGAGAGCTGCACAAGAAGTGATAGAGAAATGCATTCACGAATGTCTAACACTATTCATACATTTCTACAAGAAAAATCCTCTTATGCACACCATTTGATCATTTATTTTCTATTTGTTTGTTAAATTTTGCTTATTTTCCCCTTTATTGTATAACTGAAGGTTGAGAAATTTTATAATGAGGACATCGATCTTCTGTTTAGTTGTTTAAAATATGATTAGAATCATAGCAATTATTTTCCAGAAATAAGGTCATCAACTGACTGATTAATTAGACTCCAAGGCACATAGCACACTGTTAAATGAACTGTTGCATGCCTTTGGTACAAACACATAGAAGTTACTGAACCCTGGTTTGAAGTGAACACAACTTAAACTGCATGCACGCATGTTTTTGTTCAGTCATAGTTCGTGCATGCCAATAGGGTTTCAGTGCTGCAAGCAGCGGGTGACTCCGAGACTGCAAGCACCGATGTGCTGTGTCTGTGTGGTAACTGAATCGCATTCTCCTCCGTTCAAATCTCAGATGCGCCCCTGTGCTGCACAATGTTCTCAAGCCACTTGTTCCTGTTTGAAGAGTTATTTCCACACACCACATATTAGAAGCTAAATACACGTAACAGAGTCTGAGGAGGGGATACATTGATAAAAACGATTCTGTTTTGATGAAAATGTGAGGCTACGTTCATCACAGAACCTGCATGTGACAGATGTCAGGCAATTCTAGTGTTTCATGAATAAAAGCATCATGGGACATGTTTACTGTCAAGTGTTAGAAGTACGTAGATTTCTTGCAAAAAGGAGGCATCAGAATTCTAATTGCCTGTCTTCGGGCACCAGTGCTGCAGCATGTTTGAATTGACTTGTGGTCTTGTATTTTCAGAACTTCCCGTTTTCTAGTTCTCAGTCTGAGTGGCAGTTACTTAGTGAAGAGCACAGGTTTCTTTTCTATGTCCTAATTCTTCAGTCTTTTCCTTCTTCTTCTCCTCTCAGCATACACCATAACCATGTATGGTTCAGTTTATCAGGAAGGCATGGTTCTTTCCTAACTCTAGGCCTCTGACTATGGTAATCTTTGTCTAGATCAGTGGTTCTCTTCTCAACTTGTGGGTTCAACCTCTTTGGGAGTCAAATGACCTTTTCACAGGGATCACCTAAGACAATCCTGCATATCAGATACTTATATTATGATTCATAGCAGTAGCATAATTACAGTTATGAAGTAGTAACAGAAAATATTTTATGGTTGGAGGTCACCACAAGATGAGGAACTGTATTAATAGGTTGTAGCACAGGAAGGTTGAGAACCACTGATCTAGACGGAATGTTCTTTATCCATGCCCCTGAAAGAGCATTCCTCCTGCTCCTAGGATCCAGGTCAATGGTCGGCTTCTCCCTAAGGACTCCATCACCTGGTAGACAATGTGCTTTCCTGACACACTTACTTTCTGTAGGATTGCTCTCCCAGTTCCAATGCAGAATAGCCTTGCTGGCATCAGAGCTCTTTAATCTTTAAAACTACTTCATCCGCTATTGCAATGACTCCATTAATGTCTAATATGTATAATACTTTGCTAAAATGAAGATTCACATTCTGATTCAACTGTCCCGAGCTGGGGTACAGACATTTGACATCTCATTTGCAGTGTTTCAGATGGGGAAGCCCAGGGTCATATTTTGTAAAACAATGCAAACACAACAAAACTTTAAGGAAGGAAATTACAATAACCAAGTAGATCAAAGTCTGAGTTACACTTTTGTTCCTGGACATCTGGCAGAAAGGAAAGCCTCTATACTGTGGCTTCTCTGGCAATGCTAAAGACTCACACCTTTGGAAATGCTGACATATCCCCGTCCATGCTTTCAGCTGTTTCCTTCTCATGCCTCTTGCAGTTCAATTTTATTGAGTGTTGGATAACAAAACTCCACAACTATTTATTTGGAGTCACTTTGGATAATTTAAGATGCAAAAGCAGTGGTGATAAACCACAAGAATTTTTCATTTTTACAAATTTCAAATCCCCAAACTCTGAAACCAAACACTCATTCACGAGTTCAGGGTCAGAAATAAGCAGACAGTACAATCCCAAGCCAAAGCAACAAGAAGCTAGCTATGCCTATTTGTAATTCACGTGGTGTGGTAATGACTGGCATGCAATGCTATTAGCATGTATCTTGGGCATAGATGTTATTAAGGGGATTGTGTGGTATACAGTACACACGTTGCTCTGGCTTTCTAAAATATAAAGAATTCTGAAATGGAATCATCTGGATCACAGTATTGCAACTATATGATTAATCCTTGTGTGTGATATGTGTGAATGTAAGATGTGTGCGTAATTTGTGCATATGTGTATGTGAGTGTGTGTGATGTATATGTTATATGTATGATATATATGTATGATGTATGTTTAACAAATGTGATATATGTGTGAGCATTGTGTTTGTGTGTGGTTAGTGTGTGTGTATGAGAGAGAGAGAGAGAGAGAGAGAGAGAGAGAGAGAAAGACACGTAATATGTGTGATGTTAGTGGAGGCACACAGTACAGTGGTTCCTGAGCAGGGGTGAGAGGACTGTTTGGAACAGGGTCTCAGGTTGCTCAGCACTGCACATTCAGGCTAGTTTTAGGGATTATTCTTTCTCTACCTTACACTTCACCATGGTACAGTGGTATTTGAGACATGCACTGTGGTGCCTGGTCTTTCCATGGATTCAGGAGACCCCACCCCAGGACATTAAGCTTGTGGCTATGTCCCCAGACCCAATAAATTTGTACTATTGTAATACATCTTTCCCGATTTCATTATTTTTCTTTTGTTGTCCATATTACTGTGTACTTTTTAAATTGACAAATGAAAATTACATATTATATATATATATATATATATATATATATATATATATATATATATATATATAATATTTTGATATATGCATCCATCAGGAAATGGTTAACTTAGAATATGTAAACGCTATTTCAAGTGTTTATATTTTTGGTAGTGAGGTCGTTTCCATTTCCTAGCTATCGGGAATAGAAGAACAATGAACATGGCTGACCAAGTATCTGTAGGTTAGTACATTGAATCCTTTGGGCATATGCTACAGAGTGGTATAGCTGGGTCATACGGTAGCTTTATATTTTATGATATCAAAATCATAATAAAAAAGAATATGTTGGGCTTATTATACCATATTGGTTTAGTGCAAAAACATCTTTAAATTTAGTTTTATCTATTTTCTTGAGAATTTCATAATGTGCATGCAATCCCTCTAACTTCTCCTTCACTTCCTCTTCCACATCCCCCCATCCAGGCTTCATGCCCACCTCTTTACAACTCACTGAGTGCAATATAGTGCTGCCACTAAATGTACAGATGTAGGGCCATCCACTGGTGTGGGAAACCTACCATGGGCCATACCCCTGGAGAACACTGAGTCTCCCCAAACAGGCATTGCTTGTCCAAAGGCTGTCAGTCAGGGGAGGAGCTTATGAGCCCATTTCCCTGGTCTTGCTAAAATGTCAACTGCCTTCATCTTGTGCAGGTCTTATGTGGGCAGCTACAGCTGCTGTGAGTTCATGAGAACAATCGCCCTATCGTGTCCAGAAGACAGTATTTGTGGTAGTCCTTCTCTACCTCTGGCTCTTACAATTTTTTTATTGTTTGTTCATAATTTTACCATAAAACCAATAATAAACATTGGCAATAGGCTTTTCGATGTTATGAGAAATCTCGAACTCTGCCAAATGTTATCTTATTCCTCAGTGATGCGTTCAGCCTTTGTTTTCTTCCTACTGTTTCAAGGGATGCCTTTTTGATCCTAAGTACTTTATAATAGGATACTCCCAAAGGGCATGTGGTTCTTCAGTAGAGAATTCTTTGTCTTCACACCAGATGGTGCCTTTTCCTGGCTTAGTTGCATCCATCAGTGCCATCCCGACTGAGTATCCATTCCTGGAAGCCTTCTGGTTCTGCCTCTTAACCCTCCATTGAGGGCTCCTCACATTCACACTCAAATTTCCACCACGCTATATGTTTACTTGTCTTCTCCCTCCTCATTCACACGCAGTACCCTGATCTTCAGGACATCCCTTTCAGACCATGTACTGCCTCAAATGGCCACTCTGAAGGATTCTATAAGGGCATGCCCTTGAAAGCAGTGCTTGTACATTGATTTCTTTATACTCATTTTTTGATTACATCAGAATTTAGAAAATAATAGATGGAATAATTTGCAGAAAAATTTAGTTCAATTCACAGAGTTTGTAATGTCTTTCCACATATTGCTAGCATTGAAAAATTGTAATCTGTCATGAAAAACTGATGCATAAGAATCTTCCAAAAAATGGCTACAACAATATTTCTCTCCTTGAGCCATGCCAGTCACCCATCTATCAGTGATGTTTAACACCTCTTCTGTTGAATCTTCTAGGCTTACTAAGGGAATGAGGATACACCATAAAAGGCAATGTAGCTCCTGCTTCTGGTTTGTGACACACATCTGGCACAGTGAGCTGTAACACTGTGACAGCGTGATGACACAAGAAAGGTATCTATGAGCACTCTACACAACAGTTCAGTTCCATTTCTGGTACAGGCTTAAATCAGAGACAATCTCCAGATAACTCCAGTGTCTAGTCACGGACACCATTTGTACCCTTCCAGGGGAGGCTCCAGCCACAGTGGGACAGAGGCAAGCCATGGCTGCAGCACCTTGATGAAAATCCTAATGCACAAAATCTATGATTTTTTTTTTATCCCACTAAGCCCTCAGGTGAATTGTTATGTAGAAACAGTGGCTAAAATCCTGGATTCCAGCTTTCATTTAGAATAGACAAAGAGTAGAACCCTGGGCCACCTTCATCATAAGGACCATGCAACCACAGCATCCTATGTTTGAACAGAGGGTAGTTCCAGTTCATAATGTCTGCCACTCCTTATTTTATATTTTGACAATCATATATGTAGCAACATCCCTGCCTCCTTCTTGCATGCCATTTGTTAAATATGCTTCTTTCTATCTACTTATTTATTATTTTATTTTGGGTAATGCCAAACTTCTCACTTACCACTGAAACAAGAATTTCACCCCATCTGACCTTCATGCTGGGTCCTTTGCAAAACATCGGAGTTTTGAGAGTTTAAGATGATTTAGTACTACTCATTTCTGGGGCTCTGATTGTGTGTGGTTTGCCCATCACTCTCGGGTTTCCTGCTGAGGTGTGTCTCCAATTCTAAACTAATCTGATGAAGAGATATCTCTTTATCTCCGTAAATGAGCAAGCATGTTTTAGAAACCAACCGGGACACCTGTGTTCTTGTGGAAAACTGATCATTCATTCACGTAGGGTCAATGTGGTTTCTAACTGTTCCTGTTCAAGTATCACAGAGAGCTTTTGTTTTTTTTTTGTTTTTTTTTTTGCAAGCAGTCTGGTTATCATGGAAATTTGGTTTAAATTAATGAAAAATAAACTGTTAGCATAAACACACAGTGAATAATTTGAGAAAACGTGTTATTCCCTTTATATTTGTGCTGTATCTTTAAAGTCCATATCTGAAATAAGAATTGTAAAAAGCAACGATTGCATCAAGATAGTGGGTTTCATCCTGTTGAGGTTAAATTCAAAGGATGAATGAAATCTCTTTCTTATTTTATTCACGCAGACGTCTGTAGATCGCATGAGCATACAACTGACTTGTGTAATAGCTGTGGGAAAATATCTCAAATCCAATCACCCTGTAAATTCAATATATCATGGAATTTGCTGTTGAGACAAGAAAATTGAATTATAAAATGAAGGTGAACATTTTTACTGTGAATGGTGACACTTAAAAGAGCAAGACAAGCTGTTATCTGCATAATATCATAATGTGTATTAAATTAGTGTGGGTTTTTCACTCATATTTTTCTCAGAAGGATTTCTGTAAACCTAGTATCAAATGCAAAGATCACCTTAAACTTACAGCCTGAAAAAAATAATTAAATAATTTGATTTCTCTCCTCTTTAGTAGAATTCTTCATTCAGGCTGTTTTAAAGCATGTAGGTACTCCTCTCTCCCCCCCCCCCCCCGCATTCTTAGTACATCACATGCATGTTCTTTCCATTCTGTTCAGGTGTGGATTGGAAATCTGTTGAATTTATGACTTAGTTCGGAGTTCCAGGCAGTATTTAGTAGTCTTTATGTCTGAGGCTGCTGTAGCTTTAACAGATATGGTTTTGAATTTACTGTTGGAATTAAGCTAGAATTAGACATCAGTACCTTCCTCATGTGGTGCCATAAGGAGATCAATGCTCCTAAACACATGACATCAGTTAAGCACAGAGCTATTATTGCTCTGCTATGATGCATTAATGGCAAGCAGACTCTGAGGGGGAAAATGGCAGTTCTCATCCTTAGGGCTATGAATATTGAGGAGCCCAAATCTTTAAAAAGGCGGTCTTATTGTGTGTTCATCCATCAAATATACATTTCATATGTTCACTGTACTTTTCAGAGGTAATTAACGCCTTTTCACAAATATGAAGTCATTTAAAACCTCAGTATAGGACGGCTTCCGTAGCAATTTCATGCTGTTATTATAATCTTCATACAGCTGGCATGGATCTTTACAGTTACTGGTTACTGAAGTATGTTACAAATTTGGCTGTTGTGATAGGTCTCTTCCACTGGTCTTCTCAATGGCCTCATTCCTTCTAGCCTCTTTTCTATTGTGAGTATGACTAATGGCTGCTCCATCTGCTGGGTGTCATACTCTGATTCTGAAAGGGTCAAGAGGGCAGGAACCATGGGAGAGACTGTGGAAAAGGCAGTGGTGTTTGCAATATCTACCAGCTCTCTATAATTTCTCCCCACTCTGAAGCAAAAGTGACAGCTCATGTCTGGTGGTTTCTCCTATGGGGCTCTCTATTTCCTTTTAATTTCTATTTGAAGTTGCAGAACAACTCACTTACTGGAGAATTGACCTCCAAGAGGACTGAACTCTTTGCTGTGATGATACTCTGCTAGTGAAAATAACCCCCTTACTCCACTTACCTAAAATTACTTTAAGCTCCTCATCCACCCTCACCCCACGCAGTCTATGTGCCTGGCCATCATAGATATTCAAACAAATCGATCTTTTACACTGCAAGTATAAAATCTTAGCATTTCACATCCAAACTGAATTGCTGCTGGAATCAAAATCCCAGAGCCCATCTTTTAATTTTCATCTGTGACATTGCCATTCATATCCAAGGAAATAGAAGTTACTTTTCCACATCTTTAATTTGAGGTTTTTTTTATTGGAAAATGTTAGCAAAAGTCTCACAGAACTGCATGATTTCAGAAGGTTGATCTCTGAGAATGTTACTGTCTCGAGGAGTAGATAAAATTGCGGTAAAGAGCAGGTAAGATTGGTCCAATTAAAGGTGTTAACCACAGAGTGTAACTGGTTTTAAGCCAAAGACTTCCAGGAAGTGAGTCACCCTGGAAACTGTAGCTACGGTTCTGTAATTTGGAGGTTGCATAATAATTCTTGAGATCTGTTCTGTCACTTTTTCTCTTAGACAGAGATCAAGGGGAAAGACAGTTGGGAATCTCTTACGGCATTATCATCCTCACAGTCGTTAATGTCATTCAATTAAGCTGTCTCCTGAGCACTCGTCAGTACAGAACCCTTTCTGATCCATTTGAAATATCTCAGAATTGATGGTGCCTTACAAAACAACTAGGGATTAATTGAACTGCTCCATCTTTTGAACTCCAGGTGAACCTTTACAGTGGTTACCTTGTGAACTTGCCCTGGAATCTCTGCTGAGGTTGATACAACGATTCCAGTAAAGTACCATGTGGCTTCTGCATCACATCTATAATTCTGTACCCACCTGCTGCCTAGCCAAATGCTAGTTTCTTTTATCTGTGATTTATTTATTTTTTACTTCAAAATTCAGTATCAGCATTTTCTGATTTGGACCTTAATGAATCAAATATAATCTGAATTATCTATCAAAGTATTCAAATTGTTTATAAAGGCTGGAGTCATACGTTCATACATTTCTTTTTACTTTATTTTTTATCTTTAACTCAAGTTTTACAGTATTTTTTTCCTAGTTCTAACTCTGTCATGCATTTTTTTTTTTGGTTCTGGTGGCAATTAAGGACATAAAACTATATTTGATAGTGAAAGCATAAAATCCATCGTGAGGCTCCATAGTCAAATGTCTGCTCTGACTGGATGGAAAGTCACTGAGATGCACAGTTTTTGAGTGTGGTTAATTTCGTGAGTGATGTCTTTTATTTGTAGCATTCTTTTCCTTTTATATACTGAATTTTAAAATAAATTTTAAAGAAAGATTTACATTAACAGTTCAATTAAGGTATCAGACCTTAGAAAAAAATCTAGACTGATTCTTGAGAAAAGAAACTGCATTTCACACCTAATGCTTAACACTTTTTCACCCTCTAAGTATATGGATGTACACAGAGTTGCAAAAGACTCCTCAAACTAATCATTAACAGCAAGTACTATATTGTCATTTAAAGAAGTTGAGTGTAGTCCCTCTAGTTCCCATACTCTCATGGATGCACTTTCATTTAATAAGTGGTATTTAACTAGAGTTTTGTGGTGCTGGGGTAAATCCCAGGGCCCTCTGCACACAACACAGGCACTCTGTCACTGAGCTACACCCCCAGGTGAATTGTTAATCACACCTTGTTCTCATATTGATACACTAATAGAAATAATTTAAGGCTAAGCATTTAATACATTTACCAGTAAATTCTTCTTCATTTATCTGTTTATCTCTAGTACATACTGACATTATACTAAAATCTCCGTAGAGTTTTATGAAATAATCATACTTTCATTGATATATTTATTTAAATTAATTACTTAAAATATTTATTGAAAATATCAAAGTCTTCTCTGCCCCTGTCTTGACATGGTATTATGTAACTCTGGTTGGTCTGGAACTCATTATGTAGGCCAGGGTGACTTTTAATTTTTTTAATTTTTAATTAATGTATTTTAATATTTAATGTATTTAATATTTAATAATGACTTTTAATTAATGTATTTTATTTATGTAATTATAATTACATAAAGTACATAAATTACATATACAATTATGTAATTATATGTAATTATATTACGTATAATTAATTATGTATTTTAATTCTTATGCAAGATACAATATTAGTATTGACTGAATAATATTTAACAAAACAAAAATTTAGTATTATTACAAATTACAAGTTTAAAATTATCATAATCAATTTCAGGACCTGTTTATTTTAATTAGAAAAAGTACTTACATAGGCATAATCAATCCCAGTGTAAGAGAGGGTTTTAGGAGAAAATGGTCGGTTTGAGTTACCACCCCTCAAATTGTTGCTTAGCAGCATCTTGGAGGTCCCCAAACAATTCAGGCTATTATATGGACCATTTCTTTTGGTTGTTCACCATAACTTGATGGTATGACTCTGTTGCTTAAGATACCACACACTTTAGTCGTAAGACATGGAGAAATAAAGGTACTAACCAGGGATCTTCCTCCCTGCTGCGTATAGCTCTGGAAGACACTATTTAGGCTGCTGTGGGGAAAAGTCATCAGTAGTATTTCCTAGCTATAGTGAACACTGTGAGCTTCAACAGGCAATAGGCAACATGTGTCTATGAGTACAATAGTGGCATGATTGTTAGGGGGTAAACAACCACTTTTTGATTAGATTTGAGGCTGGCTGCAAAGGAGGAAACACCTGATTAGTACTAACCTAAATCTTGCCAAGAACACATGGTTGGAGAACTCTTAGACCCCAGGAGTGGACAAATCCTATATTTGCTAAATGAACATAGTATCAAATTACAGGTCTCCGACATTATCAGAGAAGATTCTTTATGGAATGAATGACAATTAAAACAGAAACTCACAACTGGTCTGCTCTGTGGAGAGCTACAACTGAGATAAATAGAACAGGACCCCTACCCCCAAGGCGTAGGAACTGTAACAGAAGAGGTGATGGAAATATTGAGAACCAGAGGTAGGGGAGAACCGGAGTCTGACAGAATGGCTTAACTTCTAAATTCAAACAGTTGTCATCCAATACTCCAGCAGGTAGATGGGGAGGAGCTCGTGAGCCCATAGCCCTGGCTGAGGAGCTATTAACATTAACAGTTGATAACTTTTTGGAAAAAGATTTTGTTTTCTTTAAGGGTGTGTTCTCTGGTAGGTTGGCTACACTACAGTGGATGGCCCTAATTCTCTATACCCATGAGTATAAGGGCTATGCAAAGAGGACTCACTGGGTTCTAAAAATAAGAAATAAAAACTGGACACAGATTTGTGAGGTAGTTGAGAGTAAGGGTGGATCTGGAATGATTTATGGGGACGAGTAAGAGATTGAACATGATTAAAATGCATTGTATACATTAATGGAATTCTCAAAGAATTTATAAAAATATTGTATTAAATGTGAAAAAACTTAAAAGACCTATTACATAAATGTAATCCTAGTCAATATATTGAGGATAGGTAGTTTTATATCACCATGACACAAACTAGAGTCATTTAGGAAGAGGGACCCTCAGTTGAGAAAATGTCCTGATCAGACTGACCTATGGTCAAGACTGTGATGCATGTTATCATTTAGTGATAGATGTTGATGGCACAGATCATTGTGAGTAGTGGCACCACTGGGCAGGTGGTCCTGGGGTATATAGGATAGTAGGCTTAGCAAGCCTTGAGTAACACAAGCTGGCAAGCAGCACTCCTCTATGGTCTCTATACCACTCTCTGCCTTCAGGTTCCTCCTTTGGCTTCCCTGCATTATAGACTAAACCCTTTCCTCCCCGAGTTGATTTTGGTCATGGTGTTTCACCACAGCAATAGAAACCTGAGACAATATTCTTCATAGCAGTATAAAAAAATCCTGAAATTTATATCGGAGCATAATAAATACTAAACCTTGATTTCAAAAGATCAAGGCTGGAGTCTTCACAAAAAATGAAAAATAAGATCTCAGCATAAAAACAAACAAGTAGACCAGTGGAACAGAACAGAGTACCAAGAAACAGAACAGTGTATCTTTAACCCACTCAGTCTCAGCAAGGTACTGAAAATACATTACATAATACAGTGGAGAAAGGACAAATTCAGCAAATGGTGCTGGGAAAACTGAATAAACACATGTAGAAGAATGAAACTAGGTCTCTACCTCCTATCTTGTCTGAAAACCAACTCAAAATGTGTTAAGGGTGTGACTGTAAGACTTGAAACTCACACTTCTAGAGGAAAGCCAAGAAATTAACTTCATGGTCCCAGAACAGGCAATGATTTCTTGGGTACAGCTCCAAAATGAATAGAAAAAAAATTAAAAATTGGGAAATGGGATTCTGTCAAATAAAAACATGTTTCTCTTTACCACACAGAGGGATAAAGAGTAAAAGATACATTCTAGAGAATGGAAAATTATCTTTGCCAATTATTTATTTAACAGATAACCTACATTCAGAAGAGACAAAAGGTCAAAATATAAATAAACCAAGGAAAAAATGTACAAATGATTTTAATAATCACTTCTCAAGAAAAGAAGGAAGAAACACAAATGCCCCATAAATATAGGAAAAAAATCCTCCATAGTCTTAGCCAACAGGGAAATGCAAATCAGTAGTATATTGAAAGTCCATTTCAAATCAGGGAGAATGAAAATTATCCAAGAAAAACAAAAATAAAGACATCCTGGCAAGGTTGTAGAGCAAAAGGCATCCATATGCCCCACTGGTGAAAATTTAAAATAATACAGAAAACTCTATAGTGAAACCTCAGCATCAAAAAGCACAATATCCATACTCTTTAGCATACCACATCCTGGATATACCTGCAAAGCAAATCAAGTCAGCATGTGAAGGAGATATCTTCCTGCTCATGTTGACTGTAGCTTTATTCATAATAGTGCACATCTACAGAAGTATGAGTATGCTAGATAGTTTTCTGTCAATTTGACACAAGCTTAAAGGCACCTGAAAGGAGTAAAACTCAATTGGGAAAATGCCTCCATAAGATGCTGTAGGTCATTTTCTTAATTGGTGATTGATGAGGGATGGCCCAGTCCATTGTAGGTGGGGCCACACCTGGGCTGGTTATTGAACATGGGGAAGCATGCCAGTAAGTTGGCACACTCACTCAGGGCAGCTGCATCAGCTCCTGCCTCCAGGTTCCAGCCCTACTTGAGTTCCTGTCCTGACTTCCTTCAGTGATGGGCCTGTGATGTGGAAGCGTAAGCCAAATGAACCCTTTCCTCCCCAACTTGCTTTTGGTCATGATGTTTCATCTTAACAATAGTAACTGAGACAATGGGTAAAGAAAATGCTGTTTGTGTATATATACATTAGAGACTTATTTACTACAAAGAAGAAGGAAATCGTTTCACATGCACGGAAATGAAAAGAAATGAAGATCATCATGTCAAATGAAATAAGCCAGACTCATAGGCAAATACCGCTTATTTTTTGATATATGTAGAAACTGAAATAACAAAAAAGCCCTAAAAGTGAAAGCCTGTCCATTCAGGTCTCAGGAATGGACCAGGAACGGAGAAGAGAGAAGGAGGGAGGGCAGCAGAACCATAAATTGACAAGATAACTACATCAGTGGGAATGCGACAGTGAATCTCATTAACTCACACAAGAGAAACACATGTTAACAGTCATGCACAATGCTGTTGAATTGCTTCTTTATATGACATTGTAGAAAGGGCAAATGTATAACAACAAAAAAATCTAATTGTTGATTTCATAGTGTGTGAAGGAAGAGGGAAATACTGATTTTAAAGAACAATCGTCATGACAAAAAGAAACTTTTGTGCTGATGGAATTCTCTACATATACGTTATTTATGGAGCTAGTCACACTGTAGTCGACATTTGTGAACCACATACATGGGTGCCCTAAATGGGCAAATTTTTATCTTTTGTAAGCAATATCTCAATGAATCTGACTTTCAAGTAGTACAAATTTATCAGCATCACTAATTCCAGGTCAACGTAAACATATATTCAACAATTTACAGATACAAATGAGAAAGAGATGAAATTTTTTTTTTTATTCCAGGAGATAGCCTGTCAATAACATTTTCTTGTGATTTGCTTTATGAATAAAAATTACACATTAGAAAGAAAGCCACACTGAGCAAGTGCCTGCTTTGTTAACTAAATTACAAGTTCATTAAAATAATTTCTACAAACAGCAGCGCTTAGTTAAGTATAAGCTTATTTAATGAGATGATTGGTATGATAATCACCCTCTCTCAAGTCACACGCTATTGTTTCCTTGTTTGCTGTCACAGAGTTACTGTATTTTACCTTCCACGGTCTAGAAAACAATTTAATAATTTAGGAGGATAATGGAGATAAACCAACTGCTTGGAACCCTCACATAACCTATCATTCACACACATAGTACAATGCAAATTAGACCAGAGATAACCCCTGAAAATGTGATTCAATAGAAAATACCTTACCTTTGTGTAGGGGTCAGGTAGCTGTTATCGTAAGCTTCATAGGTCTGGTCATCGTATTCACCCCCATAGCCATCGTCGTAGCCCTGAAATATAAAGCAAGAGCATGACTTTTAAGATTGGCTTGCTTTGATTTATTTTTGTTTTCTAAGGATTTATGCCCTGTAAGTTTGGTTTAATTTCCATGCTTGGCTATATTTGATTAGATTTTCAATTTCCACATAATCTTGAAAAACGTAACAGTTTCTCTTCTTTGCCTTTTTTTGGTGATTTTGTGCTTCTTTATTTTTAAAAGAAAGAAAGAATATGAAGTTGGATGGGTAGGGAGGGGGTGGTTCTGAGAGTATTGGGAGAGGAGAAAGAATATGAACAAAATATGAAAATATTAAAAAATAAATATATAGAAAAGATTGAATACTTGTCAGTTAAACTCCTAGTTTATCAAAGACACAGAGATGCCTATATTAAGATTCATTTACAATTTTGATATATAATAAAGACCAGTTAGGAAAATCAAATGTAACTCTTCCCTTTCAAAATATTATGTGTAGGAGTTAAAGAGAGAGAGTTCTTGCAGAGAACTCCATGTTCAGATCCCAGCATCCACAATGATTAAAACCCCAGTTCCAGGGGTTACTCTTCCTGTCTCAGTGGGAACCTGTATGCATGTGCACATACCTCTTGACACATATTTAGAAACACACACATAGACATAATTAGAAATGAATAAATCTAAGAAAAATAAATTATGGATATCTAGGAACACTAGCCTAATAATGCTATAAGGTTTTGAGGCAATCTTATTCAAAATATTATTTTCTCCTAATAAGTATCATTATTAAGACAGGAAACCCAAAGTAAAGGGTCCTTAAATTGTGATCAGGTCCCTTTTTTTTTGGGGGGGGGTGGGGGATTGGAGTGGACCCATTATTGTATAAGAAAGTAAATAAATGAATAAACATATAAAGGGAGAGAGTTATTAAAGTACTTTAAGTTTGTTGTAAACTTTATTGCTTTTAAGTCTCAAAAACAACATCCTGTGCCAAGTTTGATTAAATTATGCTGACAAGACTGACTGGAGATTTGTCATTCTAGAGGGTGCAAGCAAGCTAGCAATTAGTTGTTGTAGCTATCAATCACTCCGTGAGTGATTCACTTTTATTTCCCTTTGTGGTCATTGACTTTAAACCCTACCCATTCGTCTTGACTACTCCCTGGGCCTGCCTCTAGCTCTTTCAGGGAGCAATGTTTTCACTGAACCATACTTCCATCCCACCTTACCAGCTCACACCTTCACTTCACTCTGAAGACTTACAAATCTCTCTTTGGCCTTGTGCCAGAAATTAAAACTGAAAATTTCAAGTAGTTAAATTTTTCATATTCATCTTGATTAAAACTTTTGAGACCACGTAATCTGGAGCTAGTCATTGAAGCAAACTTTTTTTTTAATTTCTGAAAATGTGTTTTGTTTTTTTTTCATTTCTTCCATCCAGTTTTCCTTTATATGATGCTATTATTCACACATCATATTCTGAGCCTACATTCTGTGTTTTCAATTGTCTCATTCATTTAGAGTCATCATATTTTTATTGTGAAGAATGAGAGACTCCCTCCATGTGGCTTTTCTAAGATTATAATTTAGTTACTCTTTAATTTTTTAAAATGAGGTATTCCAATGTTATCTTCATAGTAGTATTCATGAAAGAACTCTCACAATTAACAAGCATTTATTGTATATAAAGGATTTACACATGAATTATTTCAAAGCACTAAAGGACTTGTGTCAACAAGGTGGTAAGTGTTACTTTTCTGGTTCTTCTATGAGCAATTCTCTTTCAGCCCTTTACTATATTATTTTGTTGCACATGGATGGACTGCTAGGCCTGAAGGTGGATAAGGATATCTAATTTCTCTCCTTGTGTAGCCCGCACTGGTCTCAAACTAACAGTAATTCCTCCTGACTCATGATCTACCACACCTGGCTCTTAAGACCACTTTACAAGCCTTTTTAAAGAACAGAGTCATCTTTTTCTTGATTTCACTTTTTTTTTTTTGTAGAAATACTTTTTCAGTAATTTCTCCTGTGAAGGATATTGAGAGATTTTCTTTCTTCCTCCTATTTCTCTGTCTTCTCTCTAGCCTTGCTTTTTTAAGGGCAGAAGTTGAAAAATGTAAATTCTTCAAAAAAGGTAAACTGATAACATGATAAAGCCTCACCTATCCTTTACCTACCGATTTGCAAATTGTCTTGCCTATTTGTATTATTATATGTTATATATATTGTGATATTATATATCACATACACTCATTTTAAACCTTTTGCAAATCAATTCTAGAAACAGATATGCTATAATATCAATAAAAGTCATAATTTAATAATGGTTTTACATGATTTTGTATGAGAAGACATAGTTTATTGCTTTTAAGTAACAAGTACTGTTTAGAAAAAATTAGCATAAAATTTAACCACGTGATATTTTACTGCTTTCAAGATTGTTCATGTAGTTTTGTACATGCAATAAAATAGGATAACATTTTGAATCACTATTTGTTAGAACTCTTGAAGTTAATATATCATTGATGAAGGTCAGTGTGGTGGTTTAAATGAGAATGACTCCCATAGGCTCACAGATTTGAATGCTTAGTCACCAGGAAGTGGCACTATTTGAAAGGATTAGGAGGTGTGTCCTTGTTGGAGTAGGTGTGGCCTTTTTGGAGGAAGTATGTCACTGTGTGTATGTGTGGAGGTGTGCTGCTCCCTGCTGATCTGGATGTATAACTCTCAGTTACTTCTCCAGCACCATGTCTACCTGGAGAACTGCCATGTTTCCTGCCATGAAGATCATTATCTAAAGCTCTGAAACTATAAGCAAGTCTTAATTAAATGCTCTTATTCACTTCTCCAATTGCCCCAATTCAATTCTCATATAACAATGGCTTTTTCACAGCAACAGGACAGTGACTAAAGCAGTTAGTGAAGCATATTTCTTTGTGTAATTTTTTGTAACAAAAAATTAAAAATAAAACAATGGAAATAAGTTTGGGGAAAATAATTTTCAATTAAGATTTTGTAAGCTCTGATATAATATTTTCTGTTTCTACCGTTGTTTGTTCATATTGAGAATTTCTGTTGCATATATATGACAAAGATTTTATTTTCTTCCCCTTTCTGGATATGTTTCCAATTGTTGGTGGCCTTTCTCTTTGTTGTTGTCTTTTATTAGGTTTTGGTTAGCATGTATTGACTGTCTGCACTACTGACACCCAGTGTCATAGTTCCACATATGCACTCAACACACATTGTTCAAGTGCAGCCTCCCTCTATCTGCCTTTCCTCACCCTGCCCATCTGCTATGAATCATGAGTGCACATTCAAGTGGAATTTTTTTTTCCTTCAGTATAAGAGATTATGTGCAGCATTTGTTTCTCTGTGCTGGCTTATTTAAGTTAGTATCTTCCAATTATACCCACTTTACTGCACATGAGAGCTTTCATTCTTATGAACAGTTGTACTAGTATATTCAGATGTTAATGCAGATTTACCAGATGTAGCCATAGATTCGGGTTCAAAACCATTTATTCTTTTGTCTAATTAAAATACTGGTTCTAGTCCAGAGTCCTGGAACCTTAGAGCCTTTTGGCCTCTTTACAATCTAGTCTTAATCTTTGAACTGGAAGGCTTTATCCCCCCTTACAATATAGAACATTTAAACTGTGAGCCTGGATGTAGAAGGCTTCAGACTAAGCCTTCTGAGACCTACTTCTGACTCTTCAACTGACTCTTAACTGACTCTGTCAACTGAATGACTATAACTCCTATGTAACTCTCTTTTACTGAGCTCAGAGCCTGCTTTTTCTCACAAGTTGGGCAAGTTGTTACTCTGCTAATTCTTCATCCGATTAGTTACTTTGTCTAACTCATCTCAGATGTCACTTCCTGTGTGACAGTGACTCAAGTTCTGCTTCCTGAGTCTGCTTCCCCCAACCCTTTTTTTTTCTAGTGATTAAAGGCATGGATCACCACTGCCTTCTGAATTCTGAATTAGAGGTTTATCTACATTCCATCCAGGCCACACAGGCTTCTGAATGTAGCCCCTGGTATGTAGACCCTAGCTTTCACACAGGACTCTTCCCCTACAAATAATGACTGAATAGATGTCCATACATGGGGCTCTGAATTTTCATCATGGTCTATTTTTTCAGGTTTCCCTTTCATTGTGCTGGGTACACAAATAGTTCTTTTAATCTAGAGCTTACATTCTTTAAGGTTAAGACCCTAAAGTTTATACTATAGATTAGAACTACAATGTATCTTTTTGTTTTTACTTGATGAGGAATTCTTCATACTCAGTATTTACATAGAACATTTCATTTCAGTCACACACATGCATTACTAAGGTGGTGTGGGGAGGACTCGTCCAGTAGTGTAGCTATTATTTAGGAAGCTTATATTCAGCCCAAGTATCATCTTTCCTGTTTGGCAGACAACAGTTCCCAGATCTGCTGGATTTTCCAGGAGCTGTCAGTTACGGCAGCCCAGGACATCATCCATTGGAATCTACCACAGTGGGCTGATTTGATCTACAACAGTTCTCAAAAGATTTGAATAGCTCTTCAAGTATTTGTGTTCTTGATCCTCCACCAAATATTACAAAAAATATGTGGTTGTACTCCTCTTCCCTTCTTACTCGGGATTTTAATGCTCTAGCTTTGAATAGAAAGTAAGGATTGAGAGGGATTCTGATACTTTTATCTTGCATATTAAATTTGTATCCTGTGGGAGCAGGTAGCTGAGCCAGGGGCCAGTGCAGGTCCCTATTTTTGTGGCTCTGACACCCTAGATTCCCAGTTTGTTTTTCTTTTGTTCTTCTATCTGTTGATATTCTGCTGATTCTTCAAGGTCATTTTACGTGATGTTGTCTTAAGAAAGTCTTTTAGCAGTTACCAAGCATATGGTAACTTCTGAATTATTATAACCTGACATTTGCTGTAACTGGTACTTACACTGTCTTTTTATATTTTCTATATTTTTTCAGGTTTCAGAATTTTGGCTCCTTTAAGAAAAGGAGTATACCACAGTTAATCACTTTTTTGGGCCTGTGGTATTCAACATAGTATATTCCATAGAGAACTCATCTGGTAAATCTATATTGAGGTACTAATGTAGCACAGCAAAGGATACTCTTTTACAAGGTGGATGCAGCTTGGCTCAAATCAAACACAGCCCAAACATAAATATTTCAGGTGGTTTGATCTAGCAGTATCATCCCCCTTCTTCAAGAATAATGTTACAACTTCATCTAGGGAGACTAGGGCATTGTATTTTCTCCTGTACAATTTTACCTTTGTAAATCTTACACAAAAAAATTCTTAGAAGAGAGAGACAGCTTCCCTGTTAATCCACGATTTAATAAAGGATAAAGTGCAATTGTTCCTTGAATTATTTGCTAATGGAGAATAAATAAGTGTTGATATATACACATAAGTTTTGTTTCCTAATACTTGGCATATTTTTAAAAACAGCTTTTGGTACCAAGTCTTTAAGCATAAATATTCATTAGTGTGTTTATGTGTATGTAGATGTTTAGAATAAACAGTTCTGTAAAGTAGCAAATGGTCACTAATTACTCCACAGTCACAAAAGACAGCATGTTTGCTGATATTCCATTCTAAGTGTTCAAAACAGAGTTATAAATTATTCATAGGTCAATCCTGGCTCTCTGAAGGAGATGGAAGAAAATAAGAGTGCTCTAGAAATTGGGCAGGGAGATGTGATAGCACAACCCAAAGGGTAGAAATTA
Source organism: Cricetomys ansorgei (assembly GCA_026225945.1). Taxonomy (NCBI): domain Eukaryota; kingdom Metazoa; phylum Chordata; class Mammalia; order Rodentia; family Nesomyidae; genus Cricetomys; species Cricetomys ansorgei. The sequence continues at coordinate 22,377 of JAMJFZ010003286.1, forward strand.
TAACAAGAGTTAGTCCTCTGCCATTTTTTTCTAGGAAAATTGGATTAAGCACTAATAATTCAGATTGGTTTAGGTTTATTCATATATTTACTCATTCCTTTGACATCTGTTGAGCATGTACTGCATATTAGAGACTCTTCTAGGAGCTCTAGGGCCTCTCGACTTTTCAGTTTAAAACAACTGTGGCAGGAAGTATATTGGTGTAGGTTCACCCATTGGGACACAGAAAACCCAACCCTGATGACATCACTGAAGAAAACTGATGCTTTCTCACATCAGACTTCAACCATCAACAGTTTTTCACCTGGGGTGGGCTTTTTGATCCCTCCTTCATCAGTGCTGGAATTTTGGCTGGCTTGATCTGGTCTGGAAGAGGTGTTCAGTAGGGAATATTTGGGAGGAGTTAGAGGAGAGACTGGGATGGATTTGATAGCACTTTGTATACATTCATGGAAGTCTCAGAAAACAACAAAGAAAACCAGGAGAATCATATGTGAAGAAATGCCATAAAGGCATGTATCTAGACAAAGGAAGTGAGATAGTTCAGCTGGTCCTTTTAGAGGAAGAATTGTGGTTTGCTTTACTGAGACTAAAGAAATGATATGGACATTAAAGTCCTAGTGCCAAAGGACATACACTGAGAAGCAGAGCGGTTAAGGCAACTGGCCGGCTATGTGAGCTATACCAGTGAGCACACCACCAGTCAGCACGCACCAATTGAAATATTGGTCTAGAAGAGCTGTTTGCTTCATTCTTCTATTGAACACCATTCTATCCTAACCTGTGAGTACATATCCTAACCTGTGGCTAACAAATTATGTTATTGTAGATGCTGAAAATAGCACTGAAGATTTCAAAGTCTTAAAGTGGTGTTTCCAAAAACATACAGTGTACACCTGTATGAGAAAAAAATGTCTGTAATAAACACATACCTTCCTCTGTTCACAGGCACATGATCTCTCTACAAGATATGGCTTATTTCTTTGTAGACTATGACAAGAAAGAATGTATCATCTAAAATATATCTTCTCTTTAAGATTTCATTATATTCGCACACCTACATATGGTTTGGTTTTCTGTTCTTTAAATCAAACATTAAAAGGCCTTGATAGCATCCTTAGAAAGCTCAGTCTTGGCTGTTTTCTGTGTTCTGGCTAAGTCTTACTCAACTCAGTTTTGGTTCAAAATAAAGTGTAAGTCTAAATTAAAGGTCTTAAGAATGTAAAGCTAAATAACTTTTATTATTTCCTATGAAGTATATAAATTCACATCTCTGATTATCATCGAAGACAGATGTATATTACTTTGACTATGCAGCTATGCAACACCAGACTATTTTTAATCTGTTCCAAATAATGTAATGAGTTTGGACTGGAGAGATAGCTCAACAGTTATGAGCATGCACTGCTCTCGCAGGGAACCTATGTTTAGTTCACAGCACCCATGTGGCGGCTAACAATCATCTGTAATGCCAGTCCCAGAGGATCAAATGCTCTCTTCTGGCCTCTATTCACACTGAACACGTGTGGTATACACATATAAACATAAAATAAAAAGAAATGAATCTTTTCTTTAAAAGAAGAAAATGTAGCGAATCTTCTTTTACATGTCACTAAGTTTTCCTCTTAATGAGTCATTTTGGCTTAAACATTCATTCTTGAACTATAACTTCTGTACCAATATTGGATTGTCAAATCTAAATAATATTGGCTTTACACATAAACTTCAAATTACCAAAGTTTCTCATATAACTAAGCGCAATCCATTGAAATGTCTATGATTTAGACATCAGTTATACAGAACACCAAGAAATAAATCTGCCTTTGGAAGTCCTTATTCAGTTGTATTCTCATGCTGTCTCTACAAGGAAATTGTGTGAGTGTATGTGAATACATGCATAAATACATTGTAAAATATGCTGCTATAAATACAACTTACAGATAAACCATGGGATCTGCTATAAATCCCACTCACATATGAGTTAATTCCAACTTGCTAATTCTTGTAAAAATCCACCATAAGCTGTATAATTCTACCTTCACATTAACATGGCAATGTGTCACATAGCACAGGCAGAGGCCTAACTAACCCAGTAATGAGATGCTCGGATAACTAAAGAACGCTTGTGGCTCTGATGAATGTCTCATGGCATTTTTACTCATGCTGACAAATCAGACGAAGGTGAAGTCTCCAATAATTCTATCAGCGGGTTATGTGCTTGCCGTTGTTATGTGCAATGTTGCTCTGACTGACTTAAAGAATGGCCCTCACATTCCAAAAGAATTTTTCCTCCACTTTGCATATTATGAAATGTAGAGGCTACAGTCAAAATACACCCTACAATTGAATCTGAAAAAATAACATTTTATCCACAGCTCCTTAGTTCTAGAAATAGTAAGCCCTGTTCTTCTGTGATGTAAATACCCTCGCAATGTTTGTTTTCAAGTGATTGGCACGAATAAAACTCAACATGGGATGACATGAATGGTAGCCCTGTTCTGTGAATCATTTCAGTCAAGCAGATACAATACTAGAGAGAATAAATTCCTATGAAATACGTGAGTTTGTGTTTACTATATTTACCACTGATACAATTTATTAAACTATAAATTCATACTTTTATAGGATGTTTGAAAACCAATTCACAAACTTTCTGAAATTTTCTAAAGGGATCTTATTTGAGCACACCTGAGCATACTTCCGGTGGATAAACAGAGGAGGTAAAAGCAATCTATTTCTAGGTACATCCAAGAATAAAAGTACAGCATCACAATGAGTCACCAAGAAACTCAGGATCTAAGCTGTGAATTTCTAGTAGCTGCATCTAACCTAACAGCGCTAAGTGCCCAGGAATAGCAGGCAGGTGAATGGAATCGATCAGGGCCAAGTCAAAGAGTTTCTTGTAGCAGGATCAGGAGTTTGTGTATCTAGAAGGAGAAGAAGACATTGGGAGGTCTCATGTAGCAGAAGTACTAAATGTAGACCTATAATTTGCACATTCTGACCAAACAATGACAGGTCTTTTGTGAGTAGGCATTTTTTTTTTGTCCACATTCTTGATTCTGTTAATTATAGTGACTGTGAAATCACTGGTTGAAAACTCTAACATCCGTTGCTTTATAAATTTTAAGAGGGCAATTCAGATTAAGTGATTTCTTTTCAGTGTAATGATTATAGTTGTAAAAATTATATACAAACGAGTGCCTTCTATTATGGGCATGTTCGAGTCCGTGTTAAAAAGAAGTGAAGGAAAAAAAATCATGGACAAATTATGGATGAGAAATTAGCATATTATGCTCCCAATTTGAATTTGAAATTTCCCATGAGGTTTTGATGGGTCCTTGGGTTTAGAAGAGGTAGTCATCAAGGAGGTGGCACTGTGATCTTATCTATGCAGTAGGAATGTGCAACTGGAAAGGGAAGGAACACTGTGGTTTCCAGGGAGCACTGAGGAGCAGAAGAAGATGCAACTCTACAGATGAAATACTATAGTCCAAACATCATCACTATCAACCTGGTACAAGATGAGAATCTTAGCAGGAGACACAAGACCTCGGTTTGGTGATCTGCTCTGAGCTTCTGTTTTGTCGGCAGGCTGCTCATGAGCTGTGGGGACTACACTTGGTATCTTGATGAATTCCAAATACACCTTAACTGCATTTTATGTTATTTTTATTTTTTGTTAATCAGCATGGCTGAGAATCTTAACCTTGCTTATCATTTGCAGCAATTATTCTTGCTCTGAGTTAATCTTCCACTGTGTATCTTAGAACTCCGCTGTAGAACATCAGAACTTCATCTGTATTACTGGACATGCCTGGTCAATACTCTTCAGTGCTTGGGGTGTGGCTAGTAATGATCACTGTGATATCTCTCTCTATAGAGGATATAGCTCTGCTTTTTACTCCTAGTTTTGTTTATTTGATTGTTTTTTTAACATGGCTTTTACATTTCCACTGAAATCTTGATAGCGTGCACAGAAATCTGTGAAAGCTTTAACTGATGGCATTTTCTTCCGAAGAGGATAAGGTATTCTCCTGGAAGGAAGAATATCAGCAGAGAACCTTGATCCATTTCTGAGTTGATGTGAGGCATTGGACATAGGGATTTGAAACTTAGTGTGTACTAGAAAGTGAGTGCCTGCCATCAATATACAGATAGAAGTTGAAATAACCATGTTGTACACAGTGTTTACTTAGAAGAGAGACTCAATTCAAACAATGTTTTCCAAGAACAAAAGTGTTTCAAGCATCCTGCCCTTTCAAAATGAAAGTAAAAGCATTACCTGAAACATACATGATCGTACTGTATAGAGGAAGATGGCACTCCATAATGGTCTACAATCTTCATGTGAGTATGGGTTTTTTGTTTGATTCTTTTTTTTTCATTTTAACAGAGAACTGTGAAAATTTCTTGCTGAACTCTTGTGACCAGTGCTACCCCGTAGAAAAAAATGTTTTAAAGACATGGAAACATAAACAATCTATTAAAATAGCCTTTAGGACTGGGCAGAGGGCAGTAGAGCGGCTGCTTAGCTTAAACACTGACCACGGTTCAACCTGCAACAGTTAAAATAAAATAAATAGCCATGAGAAATAGAGGGGTTACTTTTATTCTTTCCACAATTATTGGTGTGTGGGTGGGGACAACAAGTCTCATATAGAGGGCAGAGAAGAACTCCATGGAGTCAAATCTCTGCTTCTACCTTCATGTGGGCTCTGGGGACTGAACTCAGGTCTTCAGACTAATATGGCAAGTGTTTTTATCAGCTGAGCCATCTTACTAGCCAGGAAGTAGAGGTTTTGTAGTCTTGGCTAACTTGTAGAGATATGTAGTTTGAAGATTTCTTCACATCTAAGAAAAGAAAGTATAAGGATAGGGAAACATAGCTTGAGTTAGAGAGGAGAAGGAAGCTTCAGCATGCCACTGGCAGTGAACACAGATATCGATACAGCAAGTGTATTTCAAAACTGATGGAAGAATTAGGTTTGACAGCTTTTACCACAAGGAAATTTGTGGCAAAATTTAAAGAACAAATATTTCCTCAAGAATGAATATTAGGCAATGTTCATTGTATTACACATTCACACAGGACTTGGGGTGCGGATCAGCGTAAAGTATTGTCTAGCACAAATGAAGCCTTGAGGTTAGCCTCACAAACCATAAAAATTACATATGAGCCAATAAATATGTGCAACTTGCGTGTCAGTTAAAAGTAAATAAAAAGGGAAAAATTCTCATAGGAAACACAGCTTGGAAATGATTCTCCACACGTATTTTGGAAAATAAGTGTCTCAAAAATAGGTCGCTGACTCTGCAATAAACTTTTACGTGCTGATCCTTCCTATTTCCTTAAGTTAAATTGGACCATAGGATACAGCAAATGCTGTAGGTCCAAGGGTCTAATGTCGGCACTTTCCTGAAGTACAATGTAACACTAATTGCAAAATATATAAACGAGAATGCTTTCATCTAAAGCAGCAGTTCTCAACCTATGGGTTGCAACCCTTCAAGGGTCAAATGACCCTTTCACAGGCGTTGCCCCAAACCATCTGCTTACCAGATGTTTACATTATGATTCCTAACAGTAGCAATACAGTTATGGATGAATAACATGAACATACATATATATGTAGTATACATATGTAGTTAATGTTCAAGACATTAACATATAGCATATATAAATGTATACATATATATGCTCATATTATTCTGGTCTACTAAAAATCATTTGGAGTTTTCGATAATCATTTGGACTTATTTATTTTTATGTTATGTGTATGTGCATAAGTGTTCAGAATATGTATGTGCACCATGTGCGTGCAAGTACCTGTGGAGGTCAAAAGAGGTTGTTGGACAATATCTAGAGATGGAGTGTAGGTAGTCCTGAGCCATATGAAGTGGGTCATGGGAACTGAACCTGGGTCCCATGCCAGAGTGGTATGGGCTCTGAACTGCTGATCCATCTCCCTAGCCCTCTCAATTGGAAAGTTAATTCTTATGAAATTCTGACCTTGTTCTCTACCTACATTTCCATTTCCATTTTAAATTAGAAGGAACATAGGCGACAGATTTAGCATTTGGCCATCATTCTCATTTTGGATTTTACATTATGGAAAAAAGTCAATAGATATTAAGATAGAACAAATAAATAAAAGGAAACATTGTGTAATTTCCAAAGCAAGCAGGAGGAAAATAAACTGAAACAATCAATAATAATAAAGACCATAAAACATTCTAGTATTAAGTAATTTAATTATAAGGGTCAGAATCATAAATCTGTCAGTAAACATTAAAATGCTAGGCACTCAGACAATTTGCAAATAATGACCTTTAATATTATTGAATGTAATTAGCCGGTCAAATGGGAACTTGACATTTGTTTGTTAAGTGTGGCTAATTCTTAAGTATTTGTTCCTTCCTTAGCTTAATGATTTAAACAATAGCATTCACAGACTGTCTACCTGGTCTATGAACCCTTCTTACTATAAATGCTCATGTAATAAGTCTAACTGTAGAATATACATGAAATTTCACTAGAAGAGATTTGATACAAAATGCCAATATTTTAGTCACTACTTCCGTAGTACATGAGCTATCAACACATCTGTTCTTGACATTACACAGAGGAGTTGCTGTGATTCTGATGGCTTATTCCAACGATGTTTACATTGAAAGAATAGCTTTCGGTTAGGACGATGAGTAGCAATGTCTGCATACTCCTCTGATGTGAGGTTTTGTATAGCGACGCCCAATAGTCTATGGCTCTTAGGAGACAATACTTAAATTTGTGGCATTTTCTAAGAATTCAGTGAATGAGGCCTTAAACGAAGTGTTCTGTATCATCGCCTCTATAATTTTCTTTGTGTCTCTAATCTCTACACACTGCTGAAAGCTACATATATTTCTGATATACATCTTTTAGGAAACTAAACATTCCTAAGGATCACCAGAACAGCCCTGACTGCCCTGCATATTCAGCCCAGTGTTCTCTATCAACACATTAATCTCCGAGGAGGCTAATATTAATTTATAAATCCACCAGATAAGATAAAATAACAAACCTCAAGAGGGGCATGTGAATATTCCATTCAAATGAGCACATTTGTAAGCACATACAATAAGCATATATTTAGAGACCACGGATAAATACAGAAAGACAGACACCACATGTCCTTACTTAAATTTATGACTAAAACAACTCAACTCATTGAAATAGAAAGAAGAGTGGTTTCAGGGGTAGGGGTGGGGATAATGGGAAGAATTGTCAAAGAGTACAAGATATCAATGGGAAGAACAGAGCATCATACTTTTTATTTCTATTACAAAATGTGGTGAAAACAGTTAGTAGAATGTCATTGTCTCATGATCCCCAATAATTTTAAATGTTCTTACTTCAAAAATATTAAGTATTTGAGGTGATAGATACGTTACCTCATTTCAAAATTATTTTAAATTATATTCATGAATCGCATCACTTTGTATCCTACAAATTTATACAAAATATTGAACACTGTAAAAAGCAGTGTTTTATCATCAGTGGTTGTGTAGTTTTCTAAGGATATTTCAAGAATTATGCAAGTTAGGAGACTGTTATGTACTCACAAATTAACTACCTTGATAAGTGCTTTATAGATGGCATCTCATAGGCATGAGACTCCTGGATTAGAAAAAGGAACTGTACTACTCACAGCAAAGAGACCTATAGTGAGGGTTTATACCCTTGCGTACCTCATCCTAGAGGTGAAGGTAGCTGGCCAAGCTGAATTCCTTGCAGGAGAAAAGCAGTAAGTTAAGGACAAAAAAAAGCCCTTTATAGGGAATTCTGCCTGCTCTTCAATATTCCTAGTGGCAAACATGGCCTAGACAATAGAACAAGTAGAGTAACCAGGGACTGGCGTCTTTGGCATACCCAGTAAGAAAGTGCAGGGACAGTCAGAGGCCAGGGCAAATTATGTCTTATAAGAATGAATTCCTGCTACAGTGATTCACAATGTTAAGGAGAACAGGCAGATTATTGTACTGTGTCCATGTTTCTGTACTATTTTAAGATTAGGTTAGTAGATGATAGCATATGCCTTTAAGTTTATTTCATAATTATAATTTGATATATTTCTCCCTTTTCAGCAGTCTTTCTGTTTCATACACTTGACACTTCATACCCATGACACTTTACCTATCAGAGTGTTGACCCCTGACTCTTTCCTATTATCAGCATTGCCAATCATGGCATACTATAGCCTTTACTCAGACACTTATCTTTAGCAAGGCTCTTCCGTTAATGCAGAATGTTAACACTTTCCCTCAAAAATATTAATGTCAAGTCAGCTTGCTGTTATTAGAAAGAATGACTAAAAATTCATTTCCAAAGTTACACAAGTCCAACAGCTCACCTAATTATTTTTGTTGACCAAACTATTTGTGATACTAGGTTTCCAAGTAGGTAACTCTTACACACGAGCAGCAATATTAATTTTCTCTTAGTAATAAAGCTATATAATAAAAATGGCACCACACACACTACATTAATAAAAATAATAAAATGTGATGCTTAGTTGAGACGGAGGAAAACTTTGTTAATTAGAGAGTGCTCCCAGGCCATAATTAAAATTAAATCTCCTAGAACATTTTAGCTATTTTCTCCTAGTACACTACAACAGGATATTAACGCTGTGTTTTTGGAAAAGATTCCACTCTCAATAGGCTTCTCTACTGCCATCTTCATTGCTGCTTTTAAACGTGTTAGAAATCAGACAGCAATATGCTCAGTCCAGTTGACCAACAGACCGATGAGGTGCAAGTTAGAGTCATGTGGTGCCCTGTCCTAATGCTTTTATTCCAATGTGCTAATGCTCTCTGTACGCCATATTGTACTGCTCCTGCTTCGGAGCTAAGAAATCCATTGCACAAAACTCTAAGGACTACTAGTTCACTCAGCTGCTAAAAGACAGAATAGTGCTAAATGCTTTCAGGACTGAGAACATGAACAACTCATGGTTTTCACTTGTAAGCACTAAAAGCTTAAAGATGAATGCAAGGACAAGGACACAAGTTAAGGCCTTGTAATCACAGGAACATGGGGAAGCTGGCACATGGAGAAGACAGGCTTTTGCCAAAAGAAGTCAAATAGCAGTTTCTTAAAGAGTGTTGTAAAGCTACAGATATAAAGTAGCTTTCAAAGATTTATCATTTGTAAATTTTTGCATGTACTCATAGTGTTCATGGAAGAGTATTACAAAGCACACTTCCATGAAGATATATATTATATGCATTGGACACATTACCCTTTTACATTCCTTTTCTCCCTCCCTGTTAATCTCATGTCTCTTACTGTTGCTTCTACTTTCATAACATATGTACATTTTGTATCTCTGTACAAAACCTAGAACTACAAACAAAAGAAAACACATATTTTTCTTTCTGAGACTGGATTCATTCCCTTATTATGACTGAAGTTTCATTCTTTGTTCGGTAAATGACGTAATTGCATTCCTTTATATGGCTTCAAAGTTCCACTCTATATACACCATGTTTTCTTTATCCACTCTTCTGCTTGTGGATACCTATGTTGATTCTATGGCTTAGTTTTTGTTAATAGTTCTCCAGTAAACATTAATGTTCAGATGTCTTCTGTGATACTTGGAGTCATTTGTGTAAATACACAGGAGTCGTATGACTAGCTGGGTCATGTGGACGATCTATTCTTATTTTTTTAAATAAACATCTATGGAAGGAGAGATGGTTCAGCGGGTAAAGTGTTTGTTGCACAAGAATGAGTTTGGATCCTCAGCACCCATATAAAAACAGTGGGTGTCAGCATGCTAGTTGGCAGCATGGGAGGCTACAATGGGGATATCCTGGGGATTGCTGGCCATTCACTCTACCCAGTTGGTGAGCTCCAGGTTCATTGAGAGACCATCTCAGAAAATCGTGTCTAGAGTGAGAGAGGAAGACACTCAACTTTGACTTTGACCTGTATGCATGGGCATGCATACACAAGGATACCACATACCTGCATGCACCTACACACATACATACCCCCCGACACACACCTGACATTAATTATGGTGATATTTCTACCATTAACTATTATTATTTTTTCTCAGAATTCTTCGTGATGTCTGGAGTCTTTTGGGTAGGCCAATGGTGGATGTTGTCTATCTTTTTCTGTCTTTTGTAACTTGTTTTCTGAGTCTGGATCTCTCTTTCTCTGAACTGGGAGGACATCCATTAGCTAGACTGGCTGTCTTGTGAGCTCCAGAGATCTGCCTGTCTCTACTGCCTTCTACTGGCTTTGGTGTTACAGCTGTATGCTGTCACAACGTGTATTTCTGTGTGTGCAGAAGACTGAAATTCAGGCATCACATCTGTGCAGCACTTTACTAATTGAGAAAACTCTGCAGCCCTTGCATATGGGCTCTTTTTCTAGAAAAAAAAAATGGCATGGGAAATTGGATGGAAATTGCATTGAAACTGTGCATTGATTTTAGTAGTATGGACATTTCACGATACTAATTCTTCCTATTCATAATCACTGAAGGTTGCTTCATCTTCTAGTGTGTTTTATGTTGCTGTTTTATTCTATCAGCCTAAAATGCTGACATCATCATAAATGATCTTATTCAAGGTTCTAATTCAAACTGGCTACGATGGAGGATGAATTAGAGGAAACAACACATAAACCAATACCCCACTACAATATCTGTTGAGCTTAGTAGTATTATTTTGTGTGTTGTAAAGGAGATTTTATGCCTTTTAAGACAAAAACATTCTAACATGATGTATCTACTTAATATTTTTCTGTCCTCCCTAAAAAGTAGAGTTTAGATCTTTAATAACGTTTCTCTAATTAGAAAACAATTGAAAAACCCACTGCCTATATTAATAAATAAAATGTTTTTTAATTTTCACATAACTATTACTTTCCAATAAATTATGTAAGCCAAATAACATAGAAGTGAAATAACTCAACCAGTTTGGCATCTTCATTTCTATGACCTTTCCTGTTATGTGAAACAGTTTGGCAGACATTTCTTCACTACCCTAAGAGGAAGGTTTTTGCAATTCTTCTAGGATCCCAGGTGATTAAAAATACATCATGATGTGGCGATGCCCTTGAATTCATCTTTAACCTGTTGTTACTTAATGTGAAAAGCTGAGTTGTCTTCTAAAACGTGCTTCTGATCTTAGTCATGACAGCTTTGTTAGTCTGATTTTCTAGAAATTCTTTTTTTCTAAAGCAGCAGAGTGGATTAATACATAAAACGTAAATGTTAAAGTTAACTAAAACTTTAAAAATAAAATATTTCATATTGTCTATATAGGGGCTCCAAACTGCGGGGCTGAGTTCAGATCTGATCTGTTCTTTCCTTCTTATAAAATGGGTTTTTGTACTATACCTAGACTGTTCACAGACTCCTCAGCTAAAGCAAGTCTCCTGCTTCAGTCTCCCAAGTAGCTGGTATTACAGCCTTTGACCTCCACGCCCAGCAGAGTGCTGATTTTTAACAGATTGCTCTTGAAGATACTCCAGCCAGGGATCAAAAAATAATAAAGAATGAAACAATAAGATCAAACAAACATTAGGCTAGGCCCTACGTGGGCCTGCCATTCAAGTGATACTGTGAATGGCGGAGGCCCTCCGTCAGCACTGCTGCCTGACCAGTTCGATTTTAAGTTTACATGGGGTTTCTTTGAATAATTCCATCTCAAAATGTTCCCAATACATTCTGCTTTATTAAAGACTCTTCCCGTGATCTCTAAACTACCGCATCTAATCTGTTTGGGCTAAAAATATCCAGTGGCCATAGAGAATCCCAAACGTTCATCAGAAGACAATTTAAATCACAACACTATTTGAGTTACTCACTTTGTGAATTGATTCTTTTCTGTCTGACATCACAGAGTCAGTTTATAATGTCAACTTGTCTTCCTTATTTCATACTCAGATACTTTATGTATGCTAATGTGCTGCCCAGTTGGTCATTTCATGATGGTGGGTTTTACGTTGTGTACTGTTTATTATGGTAGTCGATAGCTAGTTGTGACTAATGCCACAGGTAGGATACTAGAACACTGTGGCTAGTCTGAGCTAGGCACTGAACTTTGAATTTTATCAAATGTTATTTCATTTAATTTTAGTTTTAAGTAGCTCTATGTAGAGTCATAATACTGGTTTGGTTAGAGACCACTGGGAAATAAAAATATCTGACAGTATTCAACTAACCAAAAATCTGGTCAGTGTCTGTTTGCTTCTTCAGTTCAAACTCAGCCACAGGGGAAAGAGACAATGACCGTTGATTTTATAAGTGATACTATTTTTATTGATAAAAATTTGAAAAAGTCAGGCATTAATTCCCCCCTGTCCTAATTAGGGTTACTATTGCTGTGATGAAACATCATGACCAGAGCAACTGTGGGAGAAAAGGGTTTATTGCTTACATTTCTAAAGCACTGTTCATCACTGAAGGAAGTCAGGGCAGGAACTCAAACAGGGCAAGAACCTGAGAGACAGGAGCTGATGCGGAAGTCATGGAGGGGTACTTACTGGTTTGCTACCATGGCTTGCTCAGCCTGCTTTCTTACAAAACCCAGGAGCACCAGTCCAAGGGTGGTACCACTCACAATGAGCTGGACCCTCCCCCATCAATCATTAATTTAAAAAATGTTTTATGGAGGCATTTTCTCAATTGAGGTTCCTTCCTTTCAGATGACTCTAGTTTTAAGTTACATTTTTTGAAAAATTTATTTTAGGGTTTGGGTGTATGTGAGCCATAACTGAATGCTGAGATCCCAGGACAACTTTATGGAGTTGTTTTTTTCCATCTACCACGTATTTTCAGGATGAAATCCAGGTCATTTGATTCAGTAGTTAGGGCCTTTAACCAATGTGCCACCCCAGGACTCAAAAACTGCGTTCTTAATCAACCATCTCTTTAAGAGTGTTGTCTTGGAATTTGATCACATTGTGTATTTTGAACAACATGTGCATTTTGTATGAGATATAATTCCATATATAAGAGGACTCTGCCTCAAGACAACAAAATGTAGCAAAACAAAACAAAGAACCTCCCCCACCCCAAAACACAGACAGAAATGCACAAAACAAAACAATCAAAAAATTTTGAAGGCACAGAAGTCACAAGTGATGCTCTGAGGCAGTGCTGGTCTGATGGGGCGGCTTAAGGCAAGTCTAATAAGACTGCCGTGGCTAGAGTTGCCATCCTTATGTTTAGGTGGATGCTTAGGAATGGAACTGCCGAGTCTCCAAATCAGCATGCCACACACTTGCACGTCCGGGTTTACCGCGGCATCAGATACATTATCTAGGAAATAGAATGATCCTAGGTGTCCATCAACAGAAGATAAAGAGAATTTGGTACATCTGTACATAATTTAATGCAACTGTAAAGAAGAGTGAAATCGTAACATTTATCATGATATCCCCCACCGAGAATCCACTTCACTGGAGAACACGCTGAGGAGACGGCAGGACTAATTATTCCTTTTGTGGGATGATATTTTTTTCCTTTCCAGAAGCGTCCCCATTCCTAGAGGCAGACATTTGCAGCAGTTTGTAGGGCCTGCCTGTTTGCTGAGTCCAAACTGTCAACTTATGACTTTCCATTTTCTTCCTCTCTATCCTTCTCTTTTAGACAGGCCAAAGCCTGGGGATGCTTCCCTGACTTTAGGCTTGTTACTTGACTTCTCTTACTTTGTGCAGCTGCCTTCAGACCTCCACTGCTGAGCCTGCCTGTCCTCTTGGATTTGAACTTATTAAACATGTATGGGTTTCTCTCTTCCTTTTCTCAATCTTTCTTCTCCAGGAAGCTGCCAAGATTGCAGCTTTCTTGCCCTGTTGCTTTCCTCTCAAACTTCAATAAAGTTGTCCTCAAACTATCTTCTGAGTCCACTTTAAAATTCTTTCTTAGTAACAAGATTAAGACCCCACTGAAGGGAGAACTCCAACTTCCCTGATAATATATGGTGCCCAAAATGTAGGTCCCCAAATTTTCCCCGTAACAATGAACACACACTAATGTTCTACTAGTGTTGCTGGCTGTTGTTCTGTCCTCTGCTTTTCTTTCTCAGCCCTCAGCTACCTCTCTCCTCTCTTTGTCTTTAAGGCAGGGAACACTGCCATATTGGAACTGCTTTCGAGGCATACTCTGTGGCCACAGAAAGGAGGAAAAGGAAGCTTGCTCAGTCTCAGTTTTCCAACTCTGGAAAGAGATTTTCACTCTGCTTAAGTTGGATGTTCCGTGACATTATAGCTTGTGTGCTAGTAAATGCTACTTTTCTGGATTGACACTCCCAATGGGTCAAAAGTGTGGTATTCTGAACAAGCAAAGCTAATTAGTAAACTAGGCATAAATGTTCTTAAGGAGAGAACACTGCAACCGCAGTCAGATTAGCTGAGTTAATAAACAGATTCTTTTGCTCATTTGTATGTAATGTAGGGGTATTTGTTTCCTTCTTAGGGCTGTGTGGGAAGGGAGAGGAAAAAGGAGATGCCCAAACCTCCCTTCTCCACCCCTAGAATCAGTGAGTAAGATGGTGAGGTAGGTTCACAATCCCTGTGGGTGATGTGTCCACATCAGCTCACAGGAATACTTAAACAACACATTATTTGGAAAAAAAATTCCCAGACATAATTATATTATTAACAAGATTTTGAGATGAATACTTTCTAAAGGTCTCCTGAAAGTATCACAGGGGTATTCAAAGACGACACACAGGAGTACACATGGTTGATAAGGCAGAGGGAGGGTGATGCACCCAGGTGTGAAACGGTGCTGAAAACATCTCACAAAGTACATAGAGAAACAAGACATGCTGATACCTTCATTTGGGGCTTCTGGCCTTAGGGGCAATGGAGTTTTCCTGGTTAGGTCATGCAATCTGTGGTAATTAGCCACCAGGAATCTGATGAGAACAGATTCTTTAAAGCTGTGGCAAACTTCAGGAAAAGGAGGGTGAGAGATTCATTTTAGCTCTTGGTTTCAGAAATTTTAGCTCCCAGTCACCAGCTGCTGTCAATTTTGGCTCAATAATGAGGTAGGACTGCAAGTATGAAGGGTGTGACAGACTGTGCCAAGCAGTCATGGAAGGAGAGGGTAAGAAAGAAGGGGGAGGGAGAGGGTAAACCAGATAATATTTTTCAATGCTCACCTTCAGTGACTTATCTCTACCCACTAGGTCCTACCTCCTCACAGCCCATTCAGAAGATCCACTGATGAAGTTAGGGCTCATGTTATCCAATCATCTCCTAGAGATGTCATCATTTAAAGGCTAAGCCATCAACACAAACAGAAAGCTAAGAGCACTTTGAGAAGTCAGGAAAAAACAAGTCAAAGTTACTTTCAAGGCTAGTATAATGCAATTCTCTGCTAATTTTTTTTTAAAAAAAAGGATGGCATGATCTTCAATCTGTTGCTTTGGTGGATAGAACATGCTGAATGTAAGGTTCATTGTTAGAGTTTTTCACTAAGATTTTGATAACGATACAAAATTTATGATAGACTCTAGCATAATATGATATCAGTTTAAGCTCTGATTATACATTTACCCATTTTATGTTTAACAAGTCATTATTTTGTGAGATTGTACATGAGTTAGTTTTAGGCACCTTATTTTCTTTAACAGGATGACGAGTGTGGGTTTATGCTATCCTGTGTACAAGTTAACTATTTTTTTTAGGTCAAAGAAGTGTGAAAATAGAACCTCAATAAGCATTAACTAAAATATATTTTAGAGAAATGCTTTCAAAATTACTTATGAAAATTATTTAATTAAAAATCTCAATGTTTTGCATGCTCCCAAATCCAACTGTGTGATTTGAATGTCCTGTGCTAGTGGACGAGCATTAGTAGCTTTTAAAAGTTTCTTAGGGTGCCTAAATAAATTGTGCACTGTACAATTATTGTATTATAGCTATATATTATAGCCATGGAGCATTCAGCTAAGAAGGGAGGTTCCTAATATAGCTAAAAGTTCACAAAAGCCATTCTACCAAGAAGAAAGAGCCCAGGATAAATGTAGATGCCATGAGAACCTGTGCTGCTCTGATACATGTGCTCTGCACATCAACCTAAAATATGAGCATAAGATTCAGTCAAGTTCTGAGAAATTTTTACTGCAATGGCATTAGAGATTTTACTGTAGAAGAGGGAGAGGGTGATACAGAGGGAAAGAGAGGAAGGATCAGTAAATAACAGTAAGCATGCTTGAAAATGTCATTAGGGACATTAGAAGCAAATTATTTTTATAAGCTTAATTGAAATAATATATAATACATATGTGTATACCTATATATGTATATAAATATAGGTACACTTGTGTGTGTGTGTGTGTGTGTGTGTGTGTGTGAGAGAGAGAGAGAGAGAGAGAGAGAGAGAGAGAGAGAGAGAGAGTGTGTGTGTTTAAATGGAGTTATTTCACATAAGGTGGTAATGTTTTCCAAAGAACTGTAGATTATCTATCAAAAATCCCTGTGTCAGGAATGGAAAACTTTCCTTTGAGTTGTTGATCAGTAGTGGTAGGAGGAAGTCCAAGAGTCTAATAAACAATGTAGGCTATTACATTTTCCCATTTCCTTCCAGATTTTGAAGCTATGACCCTATTGCTGAAGACACAAACTTCAGACACAGGACTTGGAGTAAACAACCTGGAACTGATCTATAAGCCTCCTACCTAAGAAGTGGCCATCATAGTATCTAGAAGTACTATGCATGCTGCTGGGGTAAAAAGCAATTAGTAGTCCCAACCACTTGTAAAGTCTATGATCACACCAGCGTGGTATTCCTAATGGTGCAATAGCGTATCAATTTTGTATTAGGAATTGGCCAACTAAATAGTTTTCTTATTGACCATGCCTGTTATGGTATATATTGCCAACTACTATTCGCTAGAGAGGACATAAACCCTAGAGGAGATGCTATTAATTCCATGATCTTAAACCATTCTAATTTCCAACTAAATACTTATGCCTATAAATAATTTTAGCTTTCATCCCTTTTCAAAGAAGCTTCTTTGAGGAGCAGTGAAGACTATTTCAGAGATCCACAACTGGTCAAAATACAGAGAGCAACAGATTACTGTGCCCAATCCCAATTTTTATATCTAGATGTATGTAGCTCCTACACCTAAAGCTCCTGAAACACCAAGAATGAGGGGGCAGAAACTGATTCTAAGAGCCAGGAGACAAGAATGCCTGCTATGAGATAGTGTCTTCTAGACACGACAGGGAAGTTGTACTCATGAAATATTGACAAATAATTGGGAAAACAAAATCTGCATAATGACAGCACCAGGCAGACATGTCAGCATGAAAGTGGTGAAATTTTATAGCGGCCCATCACTAGATGAGAAGTTACAGGCAGTCAATGGCTGCTGAGAGAGGGCGAGTTAGCTTGCTCTAGGGGCAAAGCCTCTATAGGTCATATAATCCCAAGTGGCCAGCCCAAACACAGAGAAGCAAAGGTTATGAATTTGAGAGTGTTGGGGAGGACATGGGAGGAGTTGGAAGGAAAGGAAGGAGTGCAGAAATTATATAAATACAGTACTAATGTACAAAATACTCAAAGTTTAAAAGGAATAGATTACAATAGGAGCTGGAGAGATGATTCAGGGGTTAAGATCTGACACTGCTCTTGCATAGGAACCAAGCTCTGTTCCAGCGCCCACAGTCGATAGCTTACAATCACTTGTAACTCCAGCTCCAGGGGAATTGATCCCCATCTCTGGCGTCTGCAGCACCCACACTTGTATGCAGGCCCACACATAGAGACAAACACAAGCACACAATTAAAAAATCTTCAGAAAATATTATTGTAATATTCAGTTATTAACTGGAACCAGGGACTAGTAAACACTTACTTGTAAGTAGAAGGAGCTGATGGCCATTGACACTATCACTTGCAATACTGTACTTGTTCTGCTGTATTTGTTTTTCAGTTGCTTAAGCATCACCATGGTGGTCCAAGGATTGCTCTTAGGGAGGGCAATACTTCACTATGACTATGGTCTCTCATACATCAGCAGTATTGTTGACTAGCTTATTACAGTAGCTTTTGTCAGGGAAAGTTTATTCAATGACCCATTTTCTAAGCCAGATACATAGTTTGGTTAAGTATGGATTTATGGCTCCACTAATAGATTAGGAACCAATTATTATGAAATATTTATGTAGCACTGATTACATGGCTGTACAGATACGACTCATACGTCTCAGTGTTGATCTGTGAGGAGTCCTGGATGTCATTCCTTGGCAACAACTCAAATCTGGCAACAACTCAAAGCAGAAACTAATAGCTGTGCACTTTTCTGAAAAGTTATATACTGTAAAGACATTAGTGTGCTTTACAGCTTTCTGCAGAAATAATGTTATAATTAACAAAGGTATTGTCTTAGGGTTCCTATTGCTGTGATAAAACATGACTAAAAGCAACATTGGGAGGAAAAGTTTATTTCCTTTTACAATCTCAGATCATGTTCCATCATTGCTGAAAGTCAGGGCAGAAGTCAAGGCAGAAATTGGAGGCAAGAACTGAAGCAGGAGGAATGCTGCTCATTGACTTGCTCCTCATGCCTTGCTCAGTCTGTTTTCTTATCCAACTCAGGACCACCTACCCGCCCAGAGGTGGCATCTCCCACAGTAGGCTGAGTCCTCCCATTTGAATCAGCTTTGCCTACAGGCTGATCTCATAGAGGCATTTTATCAATTGAGGCTCCCTCTTAGTGGATAACTATTTTGCATCAAGTTAACAAAAACTAACAACAAAAACCAACTAGCAAGCACAAGTATGCATAAATATTTTGAAACTCCTCACCAGACTCAAGGTGAACATCTATCCGTTGTGCTTCCGATTTTTCTCATGCCTCTTTGTGAATCCCTCTCTCTCCAGCTTATTTCAAGTCAACAATAGATCTGCTTTCCGTTACTGCAATGACTTTGCATTTTCTCTCATTTTCTCTAAGTGGGGTAGCACAGAATGGTCACGTTTTAATTACTACCTTTCACTTAGCACAACTGCTTCAAGCCTTGGCTCTGATTTTAGCTCCCCTTAGTGTCCGTTCTTTTTTATTGCTGTGTAGTAGTCCATGTTCGCCACTGTTCTGCTCCATGTACATCTGAAAAGAATGTACACACGTGGATACCCATTGCTGAAATATTCTATAAGCTTAGTCTGCCTGAGCTGGCAGTGTTCCTCATAGGATCTACACTCTTGATAATTTTCAGTTGTCTACTGATTTGTTAAATTTCTTCCAATGATTGTTGACCTAACCATTTCTCATTGCAGTTCTGCTCTTTTTGCTGAAGACATCTGAAAACTTGTTATTGGAAGATTAAATATTTATGACTGGCATGCCTTGTGATATTATTACTCTGTTTTAATAATAGGTTAAACTTAGGGCCTCATTCTTGCTAGGCAAGCACTATACCACTGAGGTATATCCCCTCGATTTCTGTTTTTATTTCATTTTAATTTATTTTTTTACTTTGAGACAGGGTCTCATAAGTTGTCCACACTGGCTTTGTACTCAATGGGTCCCCAACAGGCTTGACCTTGTGATCCTAGCCACAGCTTCCTCTGTGATTGCAGGTCTGCACCATAAGACCCAGATGTGATAGTAATATTCGTTGGTCCCATATAATAAAAGATTTTCTTCATTTGTAACTCCATGTGGTACTTCAAAACTGATTTTTTTTAAAACATATTTTTTTCCTGATAATGGAGCCAATCCAATTTTCTCTAAACATTTGGAAATATGATTTACATATGGTCTGCATACCAAATCATCAGCCACATGACTGTACCATAATCTAGTTTTAAGCATTTTCATCAATCTTCCAGAAGGCTCATACCCACTAAATCTTCTCCCTGGTTATCCTCCCTTCCACTCTTAACCCTACATAGAGCCTGGGTAACAGGCTAATTTATATCTCTACTTACTTGTCTTATATAGACATTTCTTACGATGACCACGTATTATGCAGTCTTTTTCACAGCACATTTCTAAGGAATATATATATATATATATATATATATATATATATATATATATATATATGTAAACGTACATATATATCATATACACTTGTAGTATATTCTTTTATATTGTTAAATAATATTAGATTGTGTAAATATCTATGTTGCATTTTATTTTTCAATTCATCAGGTGATAAGTACTTGGATTTTTTTCTACTTCTTGATTTTGTAGATTAGGCTGTCTTGGTTAAGAGAGGTACCATTTTTGAGTGAGTATTTTCATCTATCTGACTTATATTTTAAGAGATAGAATTGTTAAATAATGTGATTACTGTATTTGGAATGTTTTCTGACAGGTGAGTGAAGGCATTGTTCTTCATTTCTACCAGTCATGCATTAATGTTCTCATATTTTTCTCAGAAAAACCTTTGACTTTCTTTTCACAGATACTAAGAAAAACATCACTTTTTAATTATTTTTATAAGCTGCAAAAATATGTGCCTTTAAAATTGATTCAATTTGACCACATCTGATTTTTGTTACATATTTTGAGTCAGTAATGATACAGGTAGTTTTAAATATATCATATCATTGTTTCTTTGGGAGGGCCGTTAAGGCAGGGTTTAGCTGTATAGCTCAGACTCACTTTGAACTCACTACATAAGACCAGGCATCCATGGACCTCATGATCCTCCTGGGTCAGCCTCCTAAGTGCTGGGATTATATGTATGACCACTATTCTTAGGTCACCGTTTGATTCTAACTTGTCTCATTTTTTGTTTGCTTCATATCTCTTTTTCTCAATTCATTCACGCATTAATTCCATATTTATGCAATTTATATTTTATCCTCTTTATTGTCTCAGTAGCTATAAGTTTGTTTCTTTATTTTGGTACTGTCTTTATAATTTATGTGTCTAGGTTATCACAGTCTGTCTTCTGTGATGTTATAAACAATGCTCAGAATCTAGGAGTCATATTTCAGATTGCTTCCATTTTCTCTGTTGTGAAGTTAAGGGTATTGTGACAGAGTTTACTTTTTTCTGTCTCTTATGCCCTCCAAAGCACATCGCCATAACTCTTGTCTAAACAGTCAATTATCATAAAATGATATGGTCACCCTTCTATTTCTGAAGATTTAGTTCCAGAACTCCTGTGTGTTCAGATGCTCAAGTTCCTCATAATACATGGCACAGCATTGGTGTATATCTCATACAACCCTTTGGTTGAAATTGTCTCTAAATTAACATATTTTATATAATTGGGTGTATTGTTTAGGGAATGGCTAGAGAAATGGGATGCTCGGTACAGAGAGAACGATCTTTCTGCACGTTTTAAATCTGCATTCAAGTGTACAGATGTGGGCCTCCCGGCTGCAGGGAGCTCCCCACACAGATCTCTTTCCCAGTGTAGCTCCCTTCTTTTCTCAGGCTCACATTATCATCCGGCAGACTGTGCCTCCTGCTTAATGAACTGTTTAAAATGGTTTTTTGGGTTTCTTTTTTTTTTTTTTGTAGTTTCAGTCTGTTGCTGATGAATTATTTCAGCTTTTTTATGTCTGAATAAATACTTGTTTCATCTTCATTTCTGAAAGGCATTCCTCAAGTCACAGACAGTCAAGCTGCTGCTGTTTCCTCTCTCCCTCGCAGGTTTCTTTCAGGACTTTCGAAATTGCTCCATTACTGTTGCATACATCATTTGTTAGAGAAGTCTTTATAGGCATTATCCGTTTCTTTGTAACCTTGTACAAATGCACCCTTATTTCTGGCTACGTCGAGGTTGTCTATCCGTTGGCAGTTGGATCCACTTAGTGCTGATGACTTTCTTCTTTCATCTGGTGCTGAGGCTGCACTGAGCCTCTTGACACTCTAGTCTATGAAAGAGTTTTCATGAAAACTGAAAGCGTCCAGGCCATCACCGTTTACAAGTATTTTTTTGTCTTTCTTTTTCTCCTCATCTATACTTTTTTTCTCGAAATCGTGAGACGTTTCTCTTGTGTTCTGTCAGTTTTTCTTGGTGTGCTTTATGGCAAACAGTTTCCATCGTTCTGTTTTCTTTTTTAGTAGTCAGAAAATTAATGTTTCCTTCTGTGATACCTCATCCACTACTAAATCAATTCATCTTACACGGTCTAGTTTTCATCTCTATTCTAGAAACTTGTTCATTGCCTTTTTATTTTTTTATTATTACGCTTATTATTATTTTAAAATTTTTCCGTACAGTATATTTCGATCATATTCTTTCTCCTCCCCATGTCCCCCCAGATCCTCCCTACTTCCCTACCTAACCAACTTCATGTTCTTTCTCTCCTCAAAAATCCCAACCCCTGCAAAAGAAAACAATAAAAAAAAAACAAAGCCCCCCAAACACCAGAAGATACCATCACCAACAACCAAAATAAAGCATTCACACACAAAATGCAGTATATTTATGGGGCCAACTCCTCCAGAGTATGGGGCCCTGGAGTGTGGTTGATAAACCCAGTGCCATTCCACTGATATCTTCCTCTCCCAGAAGGTATCAACTGTGAATAGCTTCTTGGTTTGGGGTGTCACTTTGTGCCCACTTCCCCTTATCCATGCTATCATTTTGTCTGACTTGAACTTGTGCTGTCACAATTTCTGTGTGTTCTTATATACATCGGTCCTGTTGTATCTGGAAGATGTCCTTTACTTTGGGGCCATCCATTGCCCCTGGCTTTTACACAGTTGTAGCAACATGTCTCTAGGAACCATTTTATTGCTATGTTCATTTAGCAGACTAACAGAATCAGATTTTCCGCTAGGGCCCATGATCTATGCAGTATCAGGTTGTTGGCCTCATTGAGTATCTGGCATGGGTTCCATCTCATGGAGAAGGCTTAATCCAATAAAATATGGCTTTCTTCTATACCATCTATGCCACCATTGCACCAATATATCTTGCAGACTGGTTGTTGTAGGCTGCAGGGCTCATAGCTAGATAATATTGATGTTTACCTTTGTCCTGTGGCAGCTTGTATAGTAGTTTCCAGTACCATGGATAATAGTTGGTAAGAGTAATGCACTGGCTCAATTTCTTCATTTCCAATGACGAGAAAGTGGTGTCCTCAACAACAGGGGCTACTGTCCAGTTCTAGAGGGTAACCGAAAGCCTTGTCAATAGCCTGCGCTGTTTGTGAGGTTTTATGGGACCCCTTTGGCTAACTACTTAAGAAAATGTAATGCATTCTTGGTACTGGGGGTTTCCTGGTAGTACGCAATATCTAGTTGGGGAACTGTCTCCCCCATTATATGATCACTCTCTGAGTTCCTTTATATTGTATTTTATTAAAGTTTATATTTTAGGAAGCTCCTAGATTAGTAGGTTTCTATGTAGCTTTTTAAAAGTCCTGTAGAGTTAGATCCATCCCTATATTCCCTCCTTTTCTGCCCTCCCATTCCCGTGTACATTTAGCCCTCCTATTATAGGTTCCCTTTATACATTTATGATATTATATTTTATTTCCCCTGTCTTTGAAGCTCCCCATATCCCCACTGGTCCCTTATGAGAAACCTAACCTCTGTAGATATTCTGAATGAGACACACCTTGCTAAAGCTTAAAAGCTAGCATCCACATATAAGAGAAAGAATGCAGTGTTTGTCTTTCTCGGTCTGGTTACCTTACTCAGGATGACTGTTTCTAGTTCCATCTGTTTACCTACATATTTCATAGTTTCACTTCTCTCAACAGCTGGGTAATATTGCGTTGTGTAAATGTAGCGTGTTTTCATTATCTACTCATCAGGCGTGGTCATCTTGGCTCTTTACAGTTTCTGACTACCATGGATACAGCAGCAGTGAACACGGATGGGCAGATGTCTCTGTAGCAAGATGGAGGGCCCTTTGTGTATATACCCAAGAATGGCATAGCTGAATCTTGTGTTAGATCTGTTTTCCTCTCTTTGGGAACCTCCACACCAATCTCCATAGTGTCTGTAACTGTCTGAATCTCCATCAGCAAGAAATAAGTCTTCCTCTTTCCCCGTGCCCTTAACAGCATCTGATGTCATTTGTTTTACTAATCTTGGATATTCTGACTGGGATATAGTGATAATTCAGATTAGTTGTAATTTGCATTTCCCTGATGTGTCTCTACCTAACATGACAAGATATAGCTATGGCAGCTATTTTAATGTCTCTGTTTACTAATCAAACACAATGTTAATTATGGTTCAATTTTGATCAATTTTGTACATCAGGCTTTGATAGTTCTTTTGCCTATCTGCAATTTTTGATTGATTTATGCCACACAAGTTTTGTGTGTTGGTGCCCTGATACATTCTTTTGTCAGTTAAATACTCTGGGCCTTTCCCTGGGTTTTTGCCTAATTATATGGAGATGGATCTTTTTCTAGTCCCTCACCTAATATTCCATAGCTCAGTATATTTTCTGCAGCTTGGTAAGTCATTCATATGTACTCTGCTCAGTGGCCATTAACAGTAAGTGAGTTTTTCTAGTACAACTGGGAGCAGGCAATGCTGGGCACTGATGTTTCTGATGGTTTCCATATCCTGAGATTTGGCTATTTAGTTACACACACACATGGTTAAGATACCTTGAAGATTTCTGGAGTTCTCTCTGTGATACCCCCCTCCTGCCTAGTTCTCTAATGCCCTCTGTCTGCTTTTGTCTTCCTGGACTCAGCTATGCCCTTTCAGGATTCTCCAGCTCAGTTCAGGATTTCTCCAGCTACCTGGGTTTCTCTCCTCTGCATCATGGCCTGGGAGCTCCCTCAGGGCCTCAGACCAGTTAGAGGCTCTTCTCCCCTGTTGCCTCTTTCCAAGAGATTATCATGCTTCACTGACAGACAGTCAGCACTGTCTACTGTTTCGAATGGTTTGTGTGCTTTGGTTGTTTTAGGGAGGTGAAAGGGTATGTCATGTATACGTTTATTACATTTGGCTAGAAGCATGAGTTATTTTCATTCTGACTGGAGCTACATTGGATCTTTTTCTCCTTAACTAAATATGAATACCCCAAGGATAACTTTTTTGTATGTTTTATGTAAGAATAAAATACTATCTTCCATGCACAGTTCCTATGCTGTTTGTGTATAATATGCAATCAATATTTGCTAATTTTAGGGAATTAAAGAAAAATCAAAGTTAGAATTGTTATTTTGTCCTTTGACTTTTCCTTAGCTTGAAATATACAGAGAGAAACTTTTGGATACCGTCTCAGTTTGTATTTGTTAAAGTTCAACATAAAATGTAGTCATGGGACCAGATAGAGGGCTAAGTGGTTGGCAGTTCCTGCTGCTTCTAGCAAAGACCCGAGTTCAGTTGCCAGCCCTTAAGTCAGTCAGCTTACAACCACCTGTAACACCATTTCTGGGAGTCAGACAACCTCTTTTGGCCACTGTGGGCACCCTTACATACGTGGCATATACACACAGATGCATACATTAATAAAAAGGAAAATGATTCTTTAAAATGTAGTTTTGTTACAATGACTTATGTGGTTTAGTGGGGAAGCATTTGAAAAACAACCCCATCTGTGTTTATAAGAGAAAACCCAGCATGCCAGTTAGGTAACATAAACCTGTGCATACAGGTCTATGGTACTGATGACTCTGAAGGAGACCTGCACATCACTCACACCACAGTGTTCACTAAGAGCCCTTTCATGCCCACAAACTTCAGTCACTGGCTTCCTGCATTCCTTTCCTCTGTAAACAAGAACTTGTTTGGGTTTCTTAGGGTATACAGGAAAAGTTTCAACATTAGTTCTGAACTTGCCTACATTTGTTAACTTCAAAATCATGAAAATATTAAAACTTACTGCTTATTATTCTTTAAGTTTTATGTGTGTGTGTGTGTGTGTGTGTGTGTGTGTGTGTTTTAATTGGCCTATTAGGTTCTGATGTCCTGAAAGTGAACCAAATCCCAATTAAAATGTAGTCATGGTCACTAAGCCACTAGTTCCCCTTAAGTATCTTACTCCTTGGAATTAATAAAAATTCAAATTATTTTGAAAAACCTATGAGTTCTTTCATTTTCTCTATTAGCATGATTCAGCCCGAACTTGGATTTGTGTAATAAACCCCATCCTCATAGTAGGAGTGTGCTAATCCAAACAAATTGGTAAAAACTAGTGGCTAAAGGAACTAGAATGTGTGCTATGGATCGATTCATTTAGCTGTAATTAATGTTTATCATCTAGAATATGCTATCTTCTAAGCCCTGAAAACTTTCTTTTTAACATCTGAACATCTGGGCAAGTCACAGGCAAACTCACTTTCTAGAACAGAATTCAGCTTCTTGGGGTCTGTTTACATACCCACATGTAATCTCGAAAAGTAACACATGCTTAAATTAATTTTTCCTAATATTAAAAACCTATGTAAACAGTCTGTCAATTTTAAAGGAGTGTTATTTTTAATTTGGTGATTCAGGTATACGTGATCATAACTCTTGAAGGCAGTATAGGTGAGAGAACTTAATAAGTGTACATTTGTTTTCCTAAAAGAAATTGTATATAAGGTTTGTATACAACTATAGAAACAAAAGAACAAGTCCTGGTTTTTTCTTGATCTCATTAGATCAAGCAGAGGCCCTGAGAGAGATTTCCAGGTAGAAGCAATATCTTGACCATGTAACACAGAGAGGCCTTTGAAGCAACAGTGGAGTTGTCATGTAGACATATTTGAATAACGCGAAAGATACTTTTCATACTGCAAGTCAAACGGGTGCAAAGTTCCTGTGAGTGAACTTGCAGCTGCGTTGCCTTCACCGTATCTTCATGCAAGTGGCCTCCCTAACTGGGATGAATGTGTTCTCCAGAGACACTTGTGCCCATTTCTTTGGCCATCAGACTATTGAAAGAATGGATGCAAAGAAATTAAGAATTAGCCTAGGACTCGCCTGTTGGAGAAAGAAAGGTTGAAGCCTCAGGGGAGAGGGGGAGGCAGAAGAGGAGCCTGTCTCCTGGAATGAGATCTATTACTTGTCAATGGTCTTTCAGGAGAGAGAGACTTAGAGATTTTGGGCTTGGAGAGAGGGTGATACAGACAGTTTAGTTATACAGACAGCTAGTTTAGTGACATCTCTCACCTTTGGTTTAAACTCCACCGTCTTGATGTTAGTATCCTGAAGGGTCTCTGGATCTCTCTGCCCATATTTCCAACGTGGCCACATTGATAAACCTTTCCTACTTTTCACTATTAATTTGGCTCTTTTAATTGCTAAGGCACAGGATGCTCTACAGTGAGGTAAAACATTCTATCCTTCAGAGGGAATTCTACTAAAGGTCAAAGAGTAAATAATTTAATAGCTTTAGGAAATCCCTGAAACTGCAAAGATTCAGTAAATCCTCCCTCCTCAAGTGCGCGCGCTCTCTCTCCCTCTCTCCCTCTCTCCCTCTCACTCTCTCTCTCTCTCTCTCTCTCTCTCACACACACACACACACACACACACACACACACACACACACACACAGACATAGACACTTTACATAATTTTTACGTGTTATATATCTTGGGGAATTTGTGTGTGTGTGTGTGTGTGTGTGTGTGTGTGTGTGTGTGTGTGCAGTAAGAAGTGCTGAGGGATATTTCATACTCTCAGACCAGCCAAGTTTCCTGGAAAACGCTTAGACCAACTGGGCTGTCTGGATCTCCAACTTGTTGAGCTGCCCCTTGGTTGTGCAGTTTGCTCTAGGTTTCCATCTTTTATGAACTGTCACCTACATCGGTGTGGGCTTTTGATGATGCCACTGTCATTTAGTCATTTATGCTCCTGGAAAAAAAGTTTCTAACTCATATCCTTGTAAGAAATCCCAACAAACATACTGGTTCAACAACTTGGAATTTAGTTTGAAGTAAATTCCCTATCTGGGGTGAATAGACATTTCTTTATGTCTTCCAGGAATAGTGTGATACAGTTGTGATGTATTCAACAAACTGGTTTTTTGATTGAACTGAAGGAACATGGCATAGAAAGGAACTTGAATTTGGTACTATAAGCCAGGACACAATCTTGTAGCTAAGGCAGTCATAGGCCCTAGTGGAGAAATTATTCCTATTGTTTTATCAACCTATTACTTTTAAACATTTATGTTTATTCCACAAATTACTGTTGTGGTAAGCCTTGTTCAGTTCTTAACACTGGGCAAAGTGCTCAGAATAAATGTCTCTTGCTGTGGCATAGTGGCCCGATTAACAGCCTGAAGTGAGAGAAACTAAATACTTGTAGAACCTTCTAAGGCTCAGATAACATCATGGGACAAGGATCATAAAGAATGTAAAAACTGGAAGAAAGGGTGGAGTGTTTAAGCATGAATTGCCATCTTGAGATGAGAGCAGCTGAGATTACCTCCAGGAATCCTTCACAAGACTGAGGCCTCCAACATTCCTTTGTGGAAGGATAGTGTAGACAGATCAAGAGGCAGCTCAAGAAGTAATACATGAGGCTCAACTGTTCCTGAGGGTAAATTAGCTAAGTGAATAGCAGTTGCTGGGGAGGTGGAGAAAGACAGTTTTTTGATGGTGTAGCTGCCTACAGATTGCTGATGCTATTGTAAATGCCCTTTATTCTTGCCTCTGTTACTAATCCAGTTAAACTCATTGATTTACCAAGCTAGATTGGTTCTTTTCTTTGGTCTGTCATGAGTGCATGGAGGTGAGTAGAAATTTGCTCACATCTTCCCAAAAAATGTTAATGTAACAAGAACCAAAACACAAAGCAGTTATAGATCATGAAAATGTATAACAACATATTCCATCATACATGACTAATATCTCTCTTGTCTTTCATCTGTCTCTCTGATTTATCTTTTTATCTTTTGAGATAGATTCGCTAACAGCGAATTCTTGAGATCTTCATGACCACTACTTACATACTAGGATTACGTGTTTAGCCCTCTGTGCCTGGTTTAATGCTTTTCTTCTTATGGAAGTCACTGAGTTTCTATAGGTTTATTCTCACCTGAAACAAATCCAGTTATGACTCTCTGACAATTGCCTTCTAGCAAACAGCTTTTCATTGACATCTAATTGCAGATACTTTTGAAGCCTAGGTTTAAGCTGTTTGGGAAAATATGAAGCTGTTCTCATCTAGTGTGGTGGTCGATGCTATGTTTTAAGTTTAAACTACTGTGCTTAAGAGACCTAGGTAACAAAATGTATCTAACCTGTAAATCCCATTTGTGCAACATCAGATAACTTCCTGGAATGCTGGGGTCTGTTGTTCATGTAAGATAACAAGCCAAGTGCTTTCACTTCTGTAAACAAGCTCAGTCGCCTCAACTGCACGGGATGTATGCTTGATCACATGTAGGCAGGAGGTACATAGGCAGGGAGTACATTAGGATGTGTGCTTGTCATACATAAGGAAATCATTATGCCTAGTGTTGACTGCTGAGTGACTATGAATTCTGGACTGATGGATAGATAAGTTACCTTCTAGGAAATAAAGTGTCTGTCTATCCTTAGACTTAGCAGTAGATTTTCTGTCCTAGTGAAACAGTGGCTGTTTTAGTTCTTGTCTTATCAGATGTGTTCTGTCATCAGACAGGGTGGCTGTACCAGGATTATATATATATATATATATATGTATATATATATATATATATACACACACACACACACACACACACACACACACACACACACACTTTATATGTTAAAAGTTATTCAAATTTTAGGAGTTTACTCCTAAAGCGGCAGAGTTTACTGCTTCTTTTATGAGTGATGAAATGCCACTCTTGAAGGATGCAAATATATAGTTTACTCTAACTCTGATACATATTTAATGGTTCAATATGAGCTATTTGAATAACTCTCACTCTCAAAAAGCCAATCATAAATGAATTAAGATAAAGTTTTCTCCTTAGAAATATGTACTTAGAAATATATGGCAAAGTTCATACTCAGATTATTTGTAAGCTATTATTGCAGAGAAAATGCACAATTCCTGTATCACGTGACATAAGGTTGTCCTGCTCATTTATGTATCTCAGGTTGTGTATGTTTGGACACATCCAGGATGGACATGCTCACTGGGCCCACCTGTCTCTCAGTCTTCTTGGATTAGATAATTACTCAGGCCTTAGTCTCTTGGCATTGGTAGAGACAGAGAAAGAAGCTATCCCTTGCTTTATTTACACTACATTGCATTGGCTAAAGTGAGTCACATGACCAGATCTGCTCCTAAAGACTAAGGAATGGCAAAAGTAAGCATGCAGAATGTAACTTCAAGGGCATAAATGAGCACAGTAGTTCCAACTACTATAATTCAGAATAAAGAAAAATTTCATTAACTATGAATAATTTGTTTACAGGAATAAAACCTTCAGTTTTCATAATTATATGAATAATTATTACGTTTCCTCTCATGAGTTATAATGAAGTTTACTTAACTATACATCACACAAAGTCATAACAGAGGGTAATGGAGTACAAAGGTAATGACAGCATATTTTTACAGGTAGATGGAGGAGGGTCTTGATTTCAGAGTGAAAGATGAGCCAATCAAAACTTGACATTAATAACAGTCTTGCAGTGCACCAAGAAGTAAATGCTTGAAAAAGTATTTATATGAGTGAGTCTTTAAAACCAGTTACGGTGGACATTAACATTCAAAACAGTTATTCTAGACTTATTTAGTAAACAGAAGGTCATTGCAGAATTTTACTAAAATAAACAATATTCGGATTTTCATCTTAGCAATGTTCTTCTGGTTTCTCATTCAGGATGAATTCTATGATGATAGCTTTGAGAAGTACTGACAAATGGAGTCACTGTGCCCTGTAACTGGATAGTCTTAGGGATCCTTGAAAGCTGAATTCCATAATGAATATAAATACATCAATACGCACGTGCTATGCACACTAATCGTCATGGACACTTTTGAAGGATCTGAAACATATCCGTTAAACAAAATGAAACGTTCGGCCTCCATCTTTATATAATCGTATTTGTTTCCTGAGCATCTTCACAAATGCTTTTTCTAGAGTGTCTATTCTTTTCTTAATCAGATGCAGTTTTGCTCATCCATTATGATCAGCACATACAGGTTCAGGAATGCACACCCTGTGTGTCAGTCTCCACAGAAGGCTGAGCACCACTTGGAATCCATTGTTTGCATGGAGTAGATACTCACTACACACTTACTAAAGGAAAGAAGATAGATGATAGATAGATAGGTAGATAGATAGATAGATAGATAGATAGATAGATAGAGATAATAATGCATGATCCCTAATATCGAATCTTGTGCCTTGTACTCTAAAACTACATATTTCTCAGATGTTATAAATATAAACTTGAATTATAAAAGTAAATTAATTTTCATGTTGAAGTGGAATCATACAACTAAGGAGATTCTCCATTGAAAAATCTAGTATCCTATTATCTCTAAATATACTTTATGTATTTATTTTGTAAAATTGCTTTTTATTTTACATACAACCACAATATGAACAGATTGGCAAGAGTTACCAGAGCCTATACCTGCCTGGACTTTGCTATTACTCATACTGTAAACAACTGGACTGCTATGTTTGAGAAGGAAAATGTAATTTTCATCAATGGCTTTTGAGAATAAACTGCACTTATGTGATAATATAAAACATTACTTATTTAAATAATAAAATGTGAATCACTGAAGCAATTAAATCACAACACCCAAATCTCATTAAAGAAGTGTGAAAAAAACAAACCTAAGAATGACTTTATTAAGTACGTTTCTTTTTATTCAATTAAAAAAAATAAACCCTGGGAAACAATAAGTCCTGAAATTAAATCTAGCAATAAATGTGGGCTTCTGAGCTAGAAATATTTTTTGGAAATAGCTATCTTTAGTAGAATTATTTTGATATTTAGACACAGAGTTATATTAAGTTATACATTATTTAATTTGGAAACACAAGCATATCCCTAAAGAGTTTTAGTATTTCAATAATCTTAGGCTTATGCTCCGGTATATAGTTCCTTTTCAGAATATGAAGGGTACTTATTATTCTAACTATCATAGTGATTAGATCGCTTCAAAATTACATTTATTTATTGATTCTGTGTATGTCCCAGGGTGCCATTATGTGGATGTGGAGGTCGGAGGACAATCTGTGAGAGTCATTTCTCTCCACCATATGGGCTTCAGAGACTGAACTCAGGTTGCATGGCTTGGGAGCAAGTCTCTACCTGGGGAATCACCTCACCAGCCCTGGATGAGTTATCAATTTCATTTAATGATTTTTAATCAAGAAATGCACTTTGCTGGGTGGTGGTGGCACATGCCTTGAATCCTAGCACTTGGGTGGCAAAGGCAGGCAGATCTCTGTGAGTTCGAGGCCAGCCTGGTCTACAGAGTGAGTTTCAGGACAGCCATAGTTACAACAGAGAAACCCTTTCTCAAAAAAAAAAAAAGAACTTTGTCATTCAACTAATATTCAAATACATTCATTTTGATTATCTTGAACTGGTAAGTAAATACAATTCTACAGCAGAACACAGCATATGTGAGGAAATTTAAAATACAAGGAAGATTTCCCCCCATAGTATCATTTTTATTATAGTACATCTTTGCCTCATAAATTAATATTATTCAAAATTGATATGATTAAATGAATAAATAGGAACAGTGTTGAGGCAATACTGCTCATATAATTTCTGGTGAGAATGGATTTGAAGAGTATGAAATTGATACTACCTATGGAAAATTTTACTCAGGAAATAGTGACTTCATATGGTTCACATTAACAGAAAGTTCATTGACAGCATTATTAATTAGTGCTTCTATACTGTAGTGTTAATATTTCTTTTTGTTCATTTTGATTTGTTTGGTGTGTTATTTTGAGATATGATCATGCTGGACTTGAACTGTATGTGTCTTGAGCTGGTTTCAAACTTGTAGTTCTCCTGACTCTGCTTCATTAGAATGTTGCATTTTTATTTATTAATAGCATAAGAATTTCTATGTTGGCATCTGTGGTGACTGGATTCCTGTCAACTTAACATAAGGTATAGTAACCTGAGAGGAGGAAACCTCAATTGAGAAAATGCCTCCACAAGACTGGGCTGTAGGCAAGACCATAAGGCATTCTCCTAGTAAGTGATTGATGAGGAAATTTCCAGTCCATTGTGAGTGGTGCGATCCATGGGCTGGTGGTTCTGGCTTCTATAAGAAAGCAGAGTAAGCAAGCCTGGACTAACAAGTCAGTAATCAGCACTCCTTCATGTCCTCTGCATCAGTTCCTGTCACTAGGTTCCTGCCCTGCTGTTCTGACTTCCTTCAGTGATGAACTATGATGTGGAAGTGTAAGTCAAATAAACCCTTCCTTCCTCAACTTGTTTTTGGTCATGGTGTTTCATCAGAGCAATAGTTACCTTAACTATGAACTGGAACTGTTAAAAACTGAACAATATAAAAAGTATGAGATGTATTATATGTTATACCTGGAGTGAGAGCCCACAGAACTTACAAAAGAATATTTTTGCCTCTCACCTCAACAAAAAATCACAAACCGATTACTCACAATATGGGAAATGAATATTTTTTCTCTTTATGGGACTATAAATTAGCATAGTCCATTAGGATGTACAAATCTTAAGAGCTGAGCAATTTTTAAGACTTCATCTCACAAATATACTTAGTTGAAGATAGATTTGGATACTTTTTTTCTGGAAAAAGAAAAATATGTTTCTGTGTTAA
Source organism: Cricetomys ansorgei (assembly GCA_026225945.1). Lineage (NCBI taxonomy): Eukaryota > Metazoa > Chordata > Mammalia > Rodentia > Nesomyidae > Cricetomys > Cricetomys ansorgei. Next base: position 56,037 of record JAMJFZ010003286.1, read on the forward strand.
TGCTGTCAAGAACACTTAAAGACAAATCATATTAACTGTCCGTGAGATTAAAATAGAAAGATTTTTCTTTTCAAAATATATTCTATCCATAAAAGAAAGAAAAAGAATTGGAGATGTTTATTTTATATGTTGTGTTTGATTAAAATAAAAAGACTATCATGAAAATCTATTGCTTTCCTTCCTCATCTCTAGTCATCATCTAAAAGGACAAAGTATCATTTTTTAAACTATGTAATAATTATAGTATGGGACCAACTTCCTTTTCCCAAGGTGGTGAACTACTGCTTGTTTTTTCATTCCATTGTTCTGTCATTTAAATTTATTTAGGCAAATACGGGTACTAATTGTTTATACATGCTTTGCTGCTGACTAGATTCTGGGCTAAAATGAAACCAAGACACATACAAAATAGTCTCAGTACCCACTCTACACACACACACACACACACACACACACACACACACAGAGAGAGACACTTCTGATCTCTGATATAATAAATATCAAGAACCGCTTTATGAGCATAAGACGGGTAAACAATGCTATTTTGAACACATTAAGACATGTGTTCAAAACTGTTCTATTGCTTCAACATATTGGATCATGTATGTCAGTCTCATATGAGGCAGTATTTTCAGGATTAATGGTCATATTAATAGATATCTATTTCTATATAATCTATATCCATATCTATAATTTATTTAAAATCATCTAAAATTAAAATTATGTAGAATTATTTATAAATTTTATAAGATATGTTGAAAAAAAAATAAAATCACACACAATCCTGTAAAAAAATCTGTTAGAAAGCTGGCTGAGCAATTTTTAGGTGGGTTTCATAGTAAAGGAATTTGAAGCAGGAAGAATTTACTGTATCAAGGTTCTGAGCTGAAGTAGTAACTAAGCAGTTAGTCTTTCAAATAGACTGTTTACTTGTTTCAGTCTTAATTTCCAGAAGTAAGTATCATGGCTTGAATACTGCCTCTGATTCCCAACATGGCTTAGCAAACACACATACAGCAGACAGGCAGTCATACATGCAGACAGACATTTACATAGACACAGTCACAAGCACACACATACACACACACACACACAGCTGTAAACATACACATACACATATATACAAGGAATGTATGCTTTGTTGAAGAATTGCTTAATTCAGAGTAAGTTATTGTAGTTTGATTTCCTTCCATAGTACAAAACTAGTTTCAGTAGGGATTTTATTATTTTTATATTTTTTATATAAATATCTGGGGATATTTTTAACATAGTTGCTGAGAATCTTATGTTAAAAGGTAGATAGATATGTGATGGTACTTCAGTAAGAGATCCCACATAGTCTTTAATGCGCCTAAACCTTCTCTGCTTTATGTAGAGAAGCTGGACAAGATGGTGGCATTCGGGGTGTTACTGCTGTAGAAGACTGTAGTTGGAAATGTAGCATGGTTTATGCTACCCAGCTATTTTTCTAAGACATTTAGTTTGCTTTCAACACTTAACTATTAAATCCTGCTGCAATGAACATCTGTGCACATGAATCTTTGACCTCATATCTCTCTCTGCATATTTCTAGAAATAAATTTAATTGGCAAAAGATGTCCATCTCTATCTAGCATGAAGTTAGTTATGATTTTCACCATGATTACAGTTTTTAATCTTCTTTTAGTCTGGGGGGAATCACACGTGACAGACACTATTCCAGACTGTGATTAGTTTACAATCTTAAGACTTTTAGTTTTTCATTACAGTTGAAAACCATGGACTAGTTCTCCCTAGGGTGTGATTGCAGCCAATGCAATGGATCCGACAGCATCAGCCACCATCCATACACCTGTACAAACTGGGTCTGCCAATAATCAATCACAACCCAGAGAAGGGCCACGTGGCTTTACCTCTCTCTGCTGAACTATGAGCTACTTATGGATCCTGGGACAGGGTGCAGACACTGTCTTCAGTTTTGGACTCACTGATGAACCCACCAGGTGGCAATGGGTGGGTCCAAACTCTCAGTCACGTGAACAGCCATGGATAAGCTCAGTAGATCACAAAAGAAAACAAAAGGACATGTTTGTGAGAAAGGGACTCATGCAGGGAGGATGACAGGGATAGAATAGAGTTAAAAAGAGATCAGGATGAGCTGCATATATATTCATGAAATTCTCAAGGAACAGGTCTAATAAAGAGATACAGGTACAATGTAGTTATCCAGCATAGGCTTCTCAGCTTAAAAAGAAAAGGCAGAATTTTCCTATTAAACAGTTCATTCTTCCCGTAATTAAGGTCTGGCCTCTTTTCTGTTTCAATTTGCCAGTTGTTTGGGCTGTGATGAATCCGAAGCACTCACAATTCATCACAAAGGTCTAGGTCCTAACCTGCAAATGGCTTAATGCTAATGAGAAGTTTCCCATTTCCTGCTTTCTTCTACACAGATACATTTAGGGAAGTTTTTCTTGCTTGCCTCAAGAGTTACAGGGCTTGTTACATTTCTATATAAAATCTTTGGAAGACTGGATCTTAACTATTGCACCTATGGTGAGTTCAGCTCAGCTCAGCAAACCAGGACAGTAAGTCTGTACAGCAAACCATGTGACTGAGCCATTACTATATGCATAGCAGTAAATCATGACACACAAATGTGTACAGCATATTATAATCTATCACTGTGATGGGCCATGTTAAAATATTAGTGGAATCATGCTAATGCAATTGTGAGAAACATTTTTGGTTGCATTTTAAGTGAAAAATTTGTGTGGTTGTCTATTTACAGGTAAGGGTAAAATAATGATCTAAAGTTCTTTCAAGATAAAATCCTCTATTAGGAATTGCTAGTTAATAGAATGTTGCCAATTTACTTTTGTGTACGAAATACTGGATTGTTTTCTACTCTGGCTTATGTCATCTATGACTAAGGAGAAATATTGAGAAACATGTAAGTTACTGAAAATTCCTACTATGTCTATCTGTGAGTAGAGGCTTCATCTGTGATACTGATTGTCTGGTTGCCACCTTCCTAAAGCAATCCTTTTCTTGGTATCATTGTATCTTAGTGAGAAAAAGAATGGATTTCTATTTGTTGCCAGCTGGAGCTCAAAATGTAGCCGTATTTACTTATGCAAAATACTAGTCTGAAAATTTGTTAGTACATATTTAACATTTAATCGTGAGGTATTTATGCAACCTCTCACACATATGCCAACTTGGCTTTTGTAAAAGATGTGTATTTAGTTAAGTAAAACTAAATTTTAGTGGAATTTCAAATAAGCTAACATTATTTAAAATGAAAATGCCCAGTTTTTCTATCATTTTTTAAATATTTGAAAGTAAAATATAATTACATCATTTTCCTCTTTCCCCTTTCTCTCTCTACTTATCTTCTTCCTCGCCATTGTTTTTATTATTACACACACACACTCACACACACACTCACACACACTCACACACAGACACTCCTAAATACATAAAATATAAACTCAGTCTGTATAATGTTACACATATGTATGTTTTCAGTGCTGACAATTTGATATTGGATAACTACCTGATGTGCTTTCGCTTGATGAAGGCTATTTATTTCTTCAGGTCTCAGCATTCCTTTGTTGTCTAGGATTGAGCCCTTGTGAGATTTTCCCCCTTCCATGGTAGCACGTCTGTTAGTGTTCTTATTCTGATTTTCCTTAGGTATCATGTTGTTGAGACTTCCTGAGGACTGCTTTCCCAACATTTCTAGGTCATGTAATCTCTTGACAGACATCCTGTTCCTCTGGCTCCTACTATCTTTCACCCACTTCTTCTACAGTGCTTCCTATGCCTTCGGTGCAGGGAGTTGTGTTGTAAATGGATCAGTGGGGACTGATTCTGTATAATTTTCTGTATAATTTTCAGTTACAAATTTCACCAAGGCTGCACTGGCTACAACTTATGCAGAATATTCCACTGCAAGAATGAGAAAGTGTCTTAGTCCTCCACAACAGCTCTACATAGTGATGCTCAGGATGAGCATGCACAGTTTGTGTTCCTTGAACACATTTTCGTACATGGGTTTAGCATGATGCAGTTAGAAATGGTGATTAGTTAATGTCATGTGAGTATGGTGGTAAAGACTCAGGTTTCTGAAGTCCAGTTGTTAGATTGGGGATAAGTATTAAGCAAGTTGATACTTGAGTATTTTCATAAACTCTGCTTCTTAGTTTTCTTATCTATAAAATGTTGAAGATGGTAATAGCTAGCTTCAAATTTATATAAGGCAGAATATAGCCTGGTATTTAATTAGCTTCAAAATATGAATGTCATAGTAGCAGCATCTTACAGAAAAGTGATGTACAGTCATTATTAAAATTTTTTCAAAAACACAATCAGTGCAGAGGAGCATGTGTAGATATTAGCAACTTAATAAAATAAGCTGAAAAGGCAAATCTGGAGTATTCAATATGGAAAGGGTAGTAGCAGAAAGCCTGTGTACAGGGAGAAAGTAAATGATATTGTTAAAGAAACTGGCAGAAAATGGTAAAATCAAAATAATGTGAGATAATTAAATAGGAAAATATAAAGAAATTTTAAAGAGAAATATATTGTAAGCATACCAATATGCAAAGATTAAGATTATAGCATTAGTGTTTTGAAAGGTACTTAATAATTATTTCCAAGTTCTATCTATACAGTATTTGCCAAAAGAAAAATTACTTGAAGACTTACTCGATTAAGTATGTATTGTGCAGATGTTTTTTGTGAGATAAAATCTAAATATCTAGGCTATTATTACAGGAACAGGGCTTGTTTGTCATAATTATGCAATTCCTAAATATCTTATGGCTAGGAGAATAATTTTCAAGATCTTCTTTGGTGTTCAAGTTGAAAAGTTTGGTTAGTTAAAGGACTTGGATTAAGATGCATGAGTGGTGTGTGTGTGTAACTGGAAGATGCCTCTCTCTCTCTACTTTTTTCTCTCTCTCTCTCCCTCTCCTCCTTCCCCGTGTGTATATGTGTGTGTGTGTGTGTGTGTGTGTATGTGTGTGTGTGTATAACTAGGGAAACTACCTGAGCACACTCTTCTCTGTCAATCCTCAGAAGGACTAAGTAGGAAAGGACTAAGTACAGACTACTATATTGTACTGTCAACCATAAAAACTCATTTTCTTCACGTTTATTTAAAAACAGCCCTTAAAAGGCAATGCATGTTATTTCAAGCTTTGGCTAACTTCTATGTTTTTCTATGGACATCTAGTTTCAAATATCAACATGAAGAAAAAAGAGTAAAAGAAAACACGGATGATCTTACAAACACTATTCATTTGGAAAAACGGCAAAGCAAGAAATGAAGGAAAATTTTTTTTCAAACAATGGACTGTATTAAATTTAAAAATAAAAGGTATGTAAATAGCTAAAATTGTGCCATAACTATACACTTTCATAAAACAAAAGAATATCATCTATCAATGAGAATAAATTACAGAATCACATGGGACTATTATTATAAAATTCAGTGAAATTTCTGAGAAATGATGTTTTCCAAAGATAAAATATATGTTTATATTTTATACATACTACTTTTATATATTAGAATATATATTTACCTACTTGTATTGGGTTGGATACTAGTGAATTAATTCAGGTGCATACCCCTTATAAAAACAGTGACATTTTAAATATGAAAGGTTATAGATTGTCCTGACCAAAATGACATATGCACATTCCATTTAAGGCTGGTAAGATTTCCTCATTGCGTAGTCACCAGACTGCTTTTACTTTACTCTTTACCTATTTTGAAGTATTTGCCCTTTAGTTTCATCAGGATTTCTAATCCATTAGTTTTGAAAGATGCTCAAGTGTGTGCATTTTAAAACAGCAGTGGCTGAGGAATTAATCACAGCTCTCACAATATGCTTTACTTAGGACTTTTTGAAAACAACAGTTCAGGAATACAGCAGTCGCGTGAACCAGCAAGAATAATTCTTCAACAACAGCTCAACTTAAAAAGCTCTTCGCCTGCATTTTCTACCTGATCTTCAAAGTAACTCTGAGTTAAAGAAAGATGGCAAACAATAAATTAAAAGGAGAGAAGATAACTCTCTCTTTTAGCCAATTCTGGTGACAGGTTCATTTTTTTTTTTTTTTTGACTTTTAAAACCCACCACCACATGTTCTTAGGATTAACCATCTATCTGGCTCCCATTGCCAGATGCGGTTGCTAATATTTCACTTGGGGTATTTCTCATCTCTGCTGAGAAGCAATCATATTCAGTAATTTACCGTTCAAGCGTGATTCATCAGCCTGATGTCCAGCATAAATAGCTTTAAACTGAATTTCTTTTTCTGTATTGTGGGATGGCCTGTGTAAAGACCAGCATCCACTTAGAAAGTGTTTCACCTTACATGAGCCCAAAACTTAAAGTCCACAATTAAAATACCTCATCAAAAGCTGTGGGATACTCACATTTTTCACGCTTTGCATCATGTTGTCATTTTATTTTTTTCTATAAAGCTATGAATTTAATCTTTATTTTATATGCATTGTCATGAAGGAATTTTAAATACAGCTCTGTTGTTTTGATGATTACAGATTGGTCTTTTTCTTAATTGAAATATATATTATATTTTTATTGTTTTATATTATTATATTATATATAATATCTTTATGTTATATATTTAACACATATGTATGTATATGTTTTTGTTTGTTTATTTTTCTGTTCCTGCTATCTGAATCAGAAGGTGGGATGTATATTTCTTTTTGTTTTTTAAGAGTAACTTTTTGGCCTTAAAAAAAGACTTTTATTTTTTAAGCAATTTCTTTTCTTTTTTTGCCTTTTATTGAAGATAGTTTTTTTTTTTTTCTTACATAATATATCCTGGTTATGGTTTCCCTCCCTCTACTTCTCCAAACTCCTCCCCACAACCCCTCTTATCAGGATCCACTTCTTTTTTGGTCTCCTAAACATAAAAACCAGAAAAAAGCCCCCTATCCACTTCTGTCTCTCTCAGAATAATCTTGAACGTTATAACTGTATAACTTTCTGTATTGATCCTTCACCTCACCTCCTACTTTCATTGGACTGCTTTCTTTTCCTCGGTTCTGAAAACACTTGTTTGGATAATTAAATCTCAGCTAATTTTCTTCACTAATATATGCTCTTTAAAATACCGTGTTAATTAAGCCCCTAAATTTTATTCTGCACTATTTTCTTTGTTATTGGGTCATAATATTTTCTTATGTTTCAGCATAATTTCTTCATTCAGGCACTGGTCATATAAAACATACGTATGTTTTGTATTATTTTATAGACTAGATACACGGAGGCGTGGAGAAAGTATCCAGCAGCTTACAGGATGTATTTACTTTAGAGTCTTCATGAATTAATGCTGTGAATGATTTCACGTGCTTAGAAATCAGGTGAGTCTGCGTAGGTCATTGCTCATGAAAGTTAGATTGTTTCCAGTCGTGTCAAAGCTTTCCTCGCTATGCAGTGTGTCTATTCTACAGCAGTTGGGTGTTTTCTTATTGTTTTTGTTTTGCCTTTTGATTTTATTTATTCCAGAGTACTTCTCAAAGAATAGTATGGCAAAATACATTAGTTTTACAGGTTTTGACCAATGTATTTCTTTTCTGCATGGCATTACACTTCAGCTACTTGACTGCTTGATGAACAGATGTGTATTGAATTATTAACGTCTGATTTTATTTCTATTTTCCTTTCACGGTCCATGAATAGTTTTCTTCTTTCTTAAATCTGTAGGACTGCTTTTTCACTTCAGTCTTTGTTCCCTATAAATGGAAAATTATAAATTTCTATTCATTTTTTTCTAGATGATTAAACTTTTAATTTGTCACGATTTGCATGCTTAATTTATGTAAGTGTAAAGTTAACTTCAGTGCATGCTTTTTGAAAAAATCATACATATGATCATTTTTAATTCCACCTTCTGTTCCCTTCCTCTGTTACATACACTTTTGAATTAATGCACATTTATATTTAGACTCTATTTTAATTTGTGTAAGATACAATCATTTCATCTTAAATACTCAGGCTTTCTGTGTTCAGTGAATATGTTAATCCTATTATCCATCTTGAAATTTGCTATTTCTATCTGGGTTCTTTTTCCTATGTTATATTAAAATTGAATTAATGGTTGGTATATCAATTAATTTTAACATAAAAATTAAATATTTATTTTGAATTATGCACACTGTACATGATGCATGACCTTCTATATGTATAATTTGAACTTTGGGCACTTTGATATTATTCACATCACCATAGTCTATTATTAATGAAAAGTCAGGATGACAACTTTGAATCTGAAAATGTAAAACCTTATCTTCTGAAATCTAAAAGTCAGCTGGCATTTGCAAATAATAAAAAAAAAAAAATTAAATAGACAACATGTGGTGGATTGACTGAACGCTTTGTCCCCAGTTGGTGGTGCTGTTTTGGCAGATTTAGAAGGTGCTGCCTTGCTGAAGGAAGTATCCCACCGAAGGCAGACTTTTAGAGTTTAAAAACTCTCACAATTCCCAGTTTGCTCTCTGCTTACTGCCTGTGGATTATGATGTGAACACTCAGGTACTGCTCCAGCTTCCAAGCCTGCTGTCTGCTGCCATTGTTCCTCCATTATGGACTCTGACCCTATGGATCTGTGAGCCCAATTAAGTTCTTTCCTCTATAAGCTGCCTTGGTCATAAGGGTTTATCACAGCTTTAGAAAAGCAACTAATACAGAAATTTTTAAATGAGGAATTACATCAGGTGTCTGGATACAAAAGACTCAATGTCAGAATGATGTCAATTCTCTACGCTGCTAACACAACGTGATTTTAATTGAAATTATAATTGTTTGTGATTTGTGCATATGTGTGTTATACCCCAAAATCCACGTGGAATTGTGTATTGTCAAGAAGCAATAAGAAAATACTACAGAGGATTAAAACCAGTAATGCGTGATTTCCTCTACTCATAATTAAGGGACAAACATGATGAAGCAAAGGTTGGATAATTGATAGTTTATCTTTGACTTTTTGGGGAATAAACAAAAAAAGAAGTTCATAGTATTATAATTAATAATTTAGGAATAAATAAATGTAAGTAACTTGACAAACAGGTCAATGCCTACATGTTAACTTGGTATATGATAGTGATGATGAATGCTGTATTTAGAAATAGCTAAAAAAACAGACTTTAAGCAGAAAAAAAAAAAAAAGAAAGTTGAAATCACCCTCACCATAATTGTAAAGATTTCAAATAAGTACACCAAAATCTAAAAATGTGAGGCGTGGGGCTAGAGAGTTCCATCAGTGGTTAAGAACCCATACTGCTTCACAGAGAACTGTAGTTTGGATCCAGCCCCTGCATTGGGAAGCTCACAGCTGCCTGTAACTCCAGTTCCGGGGTGCCGCACCTCTTCCAGCTTCCGTGGGCTCTTCATACACACATACATATTAGTAAGAAGTTAAATTAAAAATCTTTAAAAATGTGAAATACAAAAAAAACTAAAGAACACAGGGCAATGTGGGTTTATGAAAGAATAGAACATTATTAAGAAACATTGCTTGTTACCAACGCATGAAGATGCAGCGAAAGTATGAAAATTTAAGCAGTTCTCACTTACCCTGCTGCCCCTATTTGTGCTTTCCCTGCCGACATCAATGCGACTTACACTTTGTTCTTCCCTTGAAGATGATTTTTACATTTCGCTCCTTTTCTTCTTACTATCAAGTATACATAATCTATAGTTGCCTGGTTTGTTTGGCTTGTTCCATATACAATCATTTATATCTCGGTATACCCCAGAGCTTCCTGGCTTTATCATCATCCTGCTATTAAGACTCCCTTAATGCTAGTGTGCTAACTCAAAGACAAAAACAAAAAAAAAAAACAAACTAAAATCTATGAACAAATGATATGGTGTAATGGTTCAGGGTAAGAGCTTTGAGAAAAGAGAAAATGAATGAGTCTTAGTCGTGTTCCCTTTAAATGTGTGTGAATTGAATAATTTTGTTTCCTCAAATTAGAATAAAAACATTAATAAGCTTGCTCGAAGATTAAATAGGACTTAAGAATTCCATTTTCTGGAAGAACATAACTAGTTTTCATAATTTCATCTGTTGAGATCGCCATAATATGAGTTTATTATTATTTTTATAGTGAATTAAATATGTGAGAAATAAGTAGACTCATTTCAAACTGTATAAATAAATTGAGAGCTGGCTTTCTTTGCAGAGCTAATGTATTTTTAGTATAGAGACATTATCTAATTAAGACCTACACATGATCAAGCCACTGGAAAATCCTAACATGGAGGAGGGTGAGGTTCTCAAGACTCAGCTGCTAGTGAAGTTGCTATAGGCAAATAACACTTGGAGGATGGAGAATCAACTTCTTTGGGGGTGTGGCCACTTGCAGGTCTCCTGCCCCAGTGGATGACACATATCTGTACATAAATAATGTTGCACTAATTGGATCCAGCGGGTTAAAATTAACTAATCAATTTATGATTGCAAAAAGAAAGGCATGGATTTGAGAGGGAGATGGAATGGGGTTTTCTTGTGAGGAGTTGGAGGCTGGTTATGATAAAGATAGATTTTATACATGGATGAAAAATTAAAAGAATAGAGAAGATAACCCAATAGCATTCATCAGCATCTTTCAGTATCAGCTTACTCACCAAATCTGAACTGAATTACCCATCATTTGCTAAGCATAATGCAAATGATCAACAGTTGATATTTGAAACCAAATGAACATATCTGGCACTCATGAAGTTTCCTTTTGGGTCCATTTGTCTCAAATGTTACATGAAAAACTTGTAGAATTATTTTATGTCAACAAATAGAATAATTATGTTATTGAAAAATAATACCATACGCAGTAAAAACATGCTTTCGAAATTTGGCAAATATTTGATATTTAGTATGACTCCAATATTGGTTATATACAATTCCTTTTATATCTAAAAAACTATTAGCTATTTCCAAAAGGGGGTAATCTTGGATTTTGTCAAAATTTCAAAGGATGCAATATAATAGTAGCACATATTTTATGCTGTAGCGATGATTGTAAGAGAGAATGGACAACCTTGAAAATATGCTGTAAGGTTTGAAGACAGCTCACTAGTTAATGAAGTTCTATCTGTACTTTATATTTCCATACAAGGAAAAATAGCATCTCCATTTCCTAAATCACGTAATTGACAAGAACAAATGTAAGTAGTGCGGTCTTTCTGGAAGCCAGCTCCTGTTAAGCTGCATCTTTGGACATCATTTTAAGTGACTGATTAATGAATAAAGAATTTCAGAAAACTTAATAGTGCTGGCAATACCTAAAGATGATTGCATGGGTGTTTTTTTTTTCACATAAAAAGGAAGACAAATTAGGGTTCCTTGTCACGTAGCAGTTTGAAAAGGTAAACAGAGATAGGCCTATTGACTGTTCTGTGGCTACCATGAACAATTTTACATGTGTTCTCATCTTTCTTCATAGGGTCCCAGCAGCTCATGTGGCATATCTGAGTCAGATTTTATACTCATTTATTCGTGTGACACCCTAGTTGGCAGGCTCTCCTATCGCTATAGTTATGCCAAGGACACATGCAATCAAGGCCTACTAGGAGGAGATGAGAGAAGTGCGCCAGACTACAGGTAAAACTGATAAATGATATTCAAGATTCAATCATCTTTATCTTACAAATACTTATGAGCATTTAATAAGTGAGCAACCTCACCAACATGCCTGCAGTTTTGCTTTCATCCGTTGAAGACGCACATCCACACGAAATTGCTGTATTATAAGGTAACAGTGTCTAAAGTAAGAACAGCATGAAAGCTAATATTACGTTAGGGTGATGTGCCAGAAGGTTATATGTCAACTTGACACAAGCTAGAGTCATCTGAGATAAGGGAACCTCAATTAAAATAAATGCCTTTGTAAGATTTGGCTGCAGGCATGCTGTAGAGCATTTTCTTAATTAGTGATTGATAGAAGAGGGCTCAGCCCATTATTGGTGGTGCCATCTTTTAGCTGGTGGGTCCTGGCCGAGTAAGCCAGGAAGAGCAAGCCAATAAGCAACACTCTTCCATGGCCTTTCTATCAGCTTCTGCCAACAGGTTACTGCCATGTTTGTGTTCCTGTTCTGATTTCCTTGGATGATGAACAATGACATGGAAGTATAAGCAAAATTAACTCTTCCCTTTCCAAGTTGCTTCTGTTCATGGTTTTTCATCACAACAATAGTAGCCCTAACTAAAATGGGTGGTAAGTGTATATGTTACATGCTATTCATGTGTGTGTGTATATACGCAAATGTATGAAATGACATGGGTTTCAGTCTTTTGACTCAAAGGAGAAATATTTCATAGTGTAAATAGTGAAGGTATCTCCAAATAGAATGTTCATTTTGATCATTTTGCATATAAGTAGAAACATAAATATGCACAATGCATTTTTTCCCAATCACATCAACATGCACAGTCTAGGAAGATTCTGAAGTGTTAGTTATTTCACTTTGCATGAAGGTGTTTAGTCTTTGTTGCTGCTGATAGAGCAGTGAATAAAGCAGTTTTACCAGTGAGATTTGTTTAAATCCATGTAACAACATTAGAAAAGGATTGAAAGAATATTTATTAAGTAAAATGTAAAAGTTGTACAGTTATATTTTATAATGTCTACTAAAATAATAAAAAGACTATTAGATATTGTTATTCTTATATTATAGAATGATTTACAAGGAATAGTATAGTTATTCCCTGTAGCTATTAAAACCATCATAAAAGCAAGTAATTTTTTAAAATATTATATCCATGTATTCAGGCTTGATCTAGGAGTGTTTTAGACTCTTCTGGCCCATAAATTGAAGTGAGTTTTGATGTGGCTGGCACTAGAGTTTTTGTTAAATAGTGTATGGCAATCTTGGGGAATATTATCACCCAAAATGCGTCAAATTCATATCTCTGTATCTCTATATCTATCTATCTATCTATCTATCTATCTATCTATCTATCTATCTATCTACCTACCTATTTGTGAATATGTTTGTATGTATGTGGGTATGTATGTATACACATACACTTAACTATATCATTTATGTATTTTAGGTTATATAAATAATACGTTTTCTTATAAATTTTTCAAACATCCTTAGTGTTATTTACCCTCTGTCCTCTACAGTTAAAGTTGCTTTGAGTTTTTAATTTGAAATTTAAAAAAAAAAGCATTAGAGTACACAATCACAGATGTACTTCTTCTTTTAGATCACTTGGTAGATAATTCTCTTTCAAAGTTTCTTGAATAAGTCCTTCATCATGAAACCTAAACTGTCCATGAGCCTTAACTCAAGCCTGCTATTCTCTGTACTATATCCAGTCAGTGTTGAGATGTTCTAGTCTCATATTTAAATGACAACATAAAAATAGTCAACGGCAGTAAGGAGATATTTGACAAATAATGCTTAATTCAGTCATAGATTTCCTACTTTAAAAATTATGATGATATGTTTGTCATTCATCAGGTGCTATTAAAATATTGTTTATAAGTATTATTGTTTGTGAAGTTATAATGTAATGGCATGCATATCAATCAAAATAAAATTTATGCATTAAATATATTCCAGCATAAACATAGATTAGATAACTATATCAATATATATGTGAATATACACACACATCTCTAGGTAAAATGATTTCTTCTGTAATATACTCTAAGAACACTTAGAAGAGGATTCTTTACAAGCTAACTGAACTTGCAATTTTAATAACACTGCTGAGAATAGTCTTAATGTCTGTGGAGTTCTCAGACCTCTAACCTAAAAACCAGAATTCTTAGTTCCTGATTAATTTTTATGTTCAAAACTGTTCAGTAAAAGACAATCGTTAAGAATTTAATTCCAAGTATAGCATGGTGGTTCACAACTTTAATACCAACATTTAGGAGGCAGAGGCAGATGGACCCCTATGAGTTCAAAAACAGCCTGTTCTACATAGTGAGTTTTAGACCAACCAAGGTTACACAGTGAGATCCTGTCTCAAATATAATTTGATACTTTAAAAAAATGTAATTCCATACTTTTAAAATTGAAATCCTGTTTTTTAATTATGTTAGATTAAAATTATGTTAGACAGTAAGGGCATGCTCTGTTTTTGAAAAAAAAAATTTTTTTTTCAAAGTCAGTTCTTACCATTAGTAGGGTTGTATTTATTTTCTGTTTTAAAAGACATATTTTATTTTAAAAATTTAAAAAAGGGTGTATATGTGTGTGTCTGTGTGGGGATATGTGCATATGAGTGCAGGTACCTATGGAGACCAGAAGAGGGCATCATTTCCCGGAGTTACGGTTACAGATGGTTGTGAACCATCTGAAGTGGGTACTGGAAACTGATATGCATTCTCTGCAAGAGCGGCAAAATCTCTTAAACTCTGAGCCATTTCTCTAGTTCTAACAGAAGGAATTCTAGTGAGATGATTGTAAATGCTTCTTTTTGCATTTGTGCATCACGTTTCTCATATCTTTCCTCATAAGTCGCCTGTGTCTCTGATCAAAATTACTTTGTCTTGCACTGGTGGTTGTCATAATACAGACAATGCAATCCTTTAACGTAATTAATAGAAGAAAAATCTTTCTCTAGTATACTGTTTTTAGAATTTTGATGACTCTGCTGTTAAAACTAGCAATTCCATTCTGATTTTCATATATTATGTCCACTGTAACTATAGGCAGGGGATGAATGCATCTTTTGTATTTCAACCTTGACTTCTGATGTAGAATTCTCTATCTTATACTCTGGAATGGAAGTTCATGTTTTAACTTGTCTACCTTTGATGGAAGTGTTCTTTTAACTCATTATCTCCAATATTTTCTCTCTTTGGGGTTAGGATACTATCTCATTCTCATCAGTTCATCTCACTTCATTGTATTGTGTCTTAGAAGGAATCACATCTGGATACAGACTGCTTCCATAAAGATCTGAGTATTTTCAGCCCCCAGATGCTGTGCCACCAAAGCCCTCTCAACTGCAAGCCAACGTATCTTGAGTATGTATGCTAAGTTGACACAGGATATTGAGACACAAGTAACACTAACAGTTACTCCATGTTTTTTTTAACCTCTGTTAAACTTCTTTTATATGTCATGCATATTATCCTGCATCAATTTGCTTTAATTTCATGTAATTCTAGGGATTATAGATATCCTCCTATATTCTTAAAGAGTCCTAGTGGTCTATAAAGAATAACATATATTGGAATCAGAAGATGCCAAAGGAGAGCAAAGTAAATTCAGAGAAGGGTTTCTGGTTAAGCTTGGATATATGAAAGAAGGGAAGTGGTGTGTCAGAGGTGTATAGGGCACTTGCTAGCATTTAATTCAAGTATTAATCATGAATGGTGTTTGAGATAATAGCCAGTGGATTTAGATCTGTTCTATGCTTCTCCAGTCAAACTGACAACTCATTTGGATTGTATATGACAAATAAAAAGCCTTTTGGTCTTCTCCAATTTGGCTACATTTTAGCTAACAGAGATTTGAAGGTGTCAGTGTTCCTCCCCTTCCTTCCGTGATGACAAGATGATAAAGTAATCACGACAGCAGAATGCAGAGAACAGCTCTTGCTGTTCCTCATCTCCAGGAAGCATATCACTGCAGTTCTCAACTTCTGGATCATGACCCCTTTCGGGGTCAGATGAGCCTTTCACAGGGGTCACCGAAGCCATCTGCACTGCACATATTTACATTATAATTTATAAAAATAGTAAATTACAGTTATGTATTATCAACAAAGATAATTTTATGGTTGGGGGTCACTACAACATGAGAAAGTATATTAAAGGGTTGTAGCATCAGGAAGGTTGAGAACCACTGGCTTAGAGTTTTATGTACTTCATCTATAGTTGACCCTCCTCAAAGGTATTGTTCTCATTTAAATTTGAAGTACTGTCACAGGCTCATGTTTGAACAGCTGGGCAGAACTTATTTGGAAGGTTGTGAAATCTTTGGGAAGTAGAGCCTAGAAGGAAAAAAGTCTCTTTCTTGATCTGCCACATGATGCCTGTATCACTTTCCCATGATCACAAATAAAGCCATATTCTTTCCCCAGCATATGGACTGAAATACCCTGAGATTGTGAGCCAAAATGAGTTTTTTCTTCCTTAAATTGTTCTGCAACATATTCTGAAACAATGACACAGAATAATTATTAACATCTGTGTAGTTACATAACAGTCCCTAACACTCCAACTCATTAGCAAAGACACAACTTCTCTGAGTTATTCAGGCCGTGAAATACCGTGAAATAACGTGTCTCTGCAAATACAATGGAGGTACCAAATCAGCTAAGTGCATGGCAGGTGCATCATCCAATTAGCCTGACTTAGTCACATGAGGCTTTTAACTTGAACTAAAAGAAGTCAGAAGGATTCAAAACAGGAGTTGGGTTCAGAACCTAGTGTCAGTGTTGAAGAGGGATAAAGGCACAAAGCAAGAAAGTGGGTTGTTGCTAGGCTATGACATGACCCCTAAATGATTTCCAGAAAGGAAATGTGCCTCAGAGTCTCTTGAGGACCAGAGCATCTTTTGTAACAGCCTGGTGGAAAGCTCTGCTTCATTCTTACGGGGCCCTGAGTAGGAAGGCCAGGTGAGTCTTGCCCAGGCTTTTTGACTGACAGAAATGTCAGATAATAGATGACCTTACACTTAGTTTGTGGCAATATGCATACAACCATAGAAACCAGAGAGAACTAAATTTTTTCAACCATGCAAATCCAATGATGTTTTAAAGTGGGGAAAGTGAAACTCAGAAGAGGTTTTGTTCATATTTAACACACATCAGCTTGTCTGACAGTGTGGAATACAACATCGTGAAGGTGATATTTGCATATTAAGATAGTTTGACTTTTGATGACACATGTAAGGAGTTGTGTCTGTTACCTATGCACAAAATTTGCTCTCTAGGGACCATCATTGTTTTCACATAGATTCACTAAAGAGACACACGTTGGTATACATCTACATCATATACATATACATTCATACAGATTTAAGAATATTCAAATGTGCTCCCAAGCAAAACTGAAGACATTTTCTTTATGTTAGGTTATAAACAAAACTAAGAGCAAAATGCCATTAAGGAGTTTTATCCCTAGAAACCAGTATAGTCACAGTGAGGATCAACATAGTTTTCCAAAATACTGACCAAAGAGAGAGCAAACATGATTTCTCAATGTCCTGATTTATTTTCTCTTAAATACAGCTCTAGACAATGGTACCAGAGACTTCATTGAAGTGGGCTCTCATTCAGGACAAACACTGATAAAACAGATAAGGGAGCAATACATTCTGTCCAATATATTTTAGGTTGGCGAGGAACAGTTCAGTCCAAATGTTTATATTCTAGTGATTTTAATTATAACTAAAGGGACTATTGGATACTTTAGGATTTTAAATGAGTCAAGATGTTATAAGAATGTAAAAACATGTTATATATGCTAGATGCCTTGAAAACTAAACTTACTTTTTTCTCTCTTGGTATTTATATAGATGAAGCAATGTACCAACTCATTTTCCCTAAAAATCATCACAAAAAGTAGAATGTTAAACAAAATTCAGTTTACTTTGACATGAACATGTAGTTGGAGTACTTTGTTATATGAAATGTGTATTTCTTCATATCTAGGACAGAAGTAAAGTGCTCTATAAGTAACGACTGTATCCTTCACCGGCTAGCAAGATGAACTACTACAAGGAGTCGTGTCACATTTAAGCACTGGCCTCCTTTTACTCTATTTGCAGAAGTCAAAATGCACTAATATCAGAGGAATGCTTTGCAGTCCCTGCATGTAGGTGGTGGCAGAGCAAGCATAATAAATCAATGGAACAAATTGTCAGAGCGGTAATGTGGCTTCTGTTGTTGTGCTTCTCGTTAACAGCAGTGGCAATTGAAGAAAAGCTATTACTGCAACTCGAATTCTTAATGAGGTTTGCTACCAATTAGTTTACTGCCCAAGTATATGCTTTGACGTTTGGTTAGCTAGAAACTTGGGCAACTCTTCATCCAAGAGGATATTACTACATACAAACTGAAATGATTGGTTTTTCTAATGTCTGAGCAAGTTATTATAAGAGGTGGCTGCAACATATCTTAAGGGAACATTGACCTTCAAACTCCTGCTTTCTTCAGGGCTGATGTCAAATCAATAATACAGAAAAAACAGAAACACTCTAAAGCCAATGTTTTATTGATATCTAAACTAATACAGTTTGCAAACACATTTTACTAAACTTTTCAAGCCAATGTTAGTTTAAAGAATTGTGCCCAGAAAATGTCAGCCTTGAAAATTTATCTGACAAATGGGATGAAGCTTCTCTGACACATTCCAGTCAAGACCCAAGCTGACACTCTCTTATCTTGAATCACTCCAAAGTATGCAAAAATACTGTAACAATTCTTATACCGTAACTAGAATTTAAGCTGTATAAATAATGGAGCCATTCTGAAATATCCGCCACTAAATAGCATCATTTTTATTATTGTAAAACAAGATTCAGAATATAAAGAAAAGTCTGTAAAGTGTAATAGGATAGAGTATTTACTATGTCACAGTATGTCTATAAAACAAATGCCCCAGAGAATAATAATAATAGCATGTGTGAAAAATTTGTGGGGCTGGAAAGATGATGACTCAATGGGAATAAGAGTTTGTCTTGCAAGTATGTGGACCTGAGTTTCATCCCCAGAACCCATGTAAAGAATTATCTTGCATGAATGTTTGGCATCCCAGTGCAGGGAAGCATAGATGGGAAGATGCTGACCAGGTAGCCTAGCTTAAGTTGTAAGCCCCAGGCTAAGGACAGACCCACCCATCTCAAGAAGTATATGACTTTGCTGAAGATGACAATGAGGTTGTCATATGGCCTCCATGTGTATACACACACACACACACACACACACACACACACACACACACACACACACATATATATACACACAAAGAGAGAGGGGGAGAGAGAGAGAGAAAGGGAGAGAAAGAGAAAGAGAGAGGGAGGGAGAGAGAGACAAAGAAAGAGAGAGGGAGAGAGACAGAGGGAGAGAAAAGGAACATAAAAGGTATTTGGATAAATTATTAAATAGATACTGTTTAGGGAAAGGTAAAAACAACATAAAGTGTTAATACTAAGTTAAATTAATACTAAGTAGGAAGAAGAGCTTTCTAAAACATTCAGGTTGAAACAAACTAAGCTTTGTCCTAACAGGAATAGGGCTGAATAATTCATTATGGTCTAAAGACCCAAGCAGAAGGGCATTTGTAGGTTACTCAGGCAGGGATGTCTATAGCTATTTCCCAACAATCCCGGCTTCAGAATAATTTGATCAATCCAATTTCTTTGTATTTGGGTATTTTATTTATGTCCAGTTCAAGGAGATTTAACACTCTCCTTCTTCTCTTCTACCAGATACACAAAGCTGCACAGTTGCTTTTTTATCTATTGCTTTTATCTCTGCCTCCTTTGAGATTTTTACTCAGCACATGACCGAATCTGATGTTCCAACAGCTCTTCCTCCACTTCCAGTGTAATGAATCTGAAGTCTTCTAGCTCCTGTATGAAATGTCCCTACCACCCTGTGCCTTTATGTGAGGGTAAAGAATGTTGTACTTTTCAAGTTTTATTATAAAAATCAATACAGTTTGTATCTTCTAAAAGCAACTGGAAAAAAACTTTGTACCTTTCATGATTCTTTATGGACATACGAGTCATCCTGCTTTAATACTAGTGCCTGTCACACTAACTAGGGTGTTTTTGTCACAACGACAGTAACTAATTTCCCTTATTTGGAGGGTTTTCTCTCACATATTTCCACATTATCTAGACAAGATTGCATTCTGGCTTTTTATTTTAGAATACCCTAAAGTAATATATACGATTCTGTGTGATCCAGATAATTAGGTCCTGTTCCTTCATAGTTTCCTATACATCTTTGCCTCCCAGTACTGGATAAAGTACTTAGCACAAGGCAGGTTCTCAATAAATGTGTAAGTTATACCCTAGATACAACATTTAATAAATTCCATAACTTTCATGATTTACATGAAACATCAGATTTAATCTTTCCAACAACCCCTGAAGAAAATAATGGGCATAAATTTCAAGTACCTTACCCCATATCAGCTTCAAGTGAAGGAATGAAAAAAAATAATATCCATTAATACATATACCTATTCTTTAATTGTGCATGCACTTGAATTCCTTATAAGGAAACAGTAACATCACAAAGATCTTCAATATATTTTACAAAAATAACTTTGGTGTTAAAGTTTAAAATAGAAAACAAATCAGTGCATTTATAAGACAGTATGAACAACAAATGAGAAGAAGTAAAGGTTCCTTAAAATGAAACCAAAATTAAAACTATTTTAATGATATTAAAGTTCATTACAAGGGAACAAATCATAAACATTATAGTTTGAAAGAGATGGACCTACTTTTGTGTTTTGTTATTATGCTAGACCTTGAAGGCTAATCAGTTTTGTATTTTACCAAGAGCCTATCATGTTCTCACCTTTCCACTTACATTGATAATTTTTCATGTATACTAGAGGCGTGGTATTTTAAGTTACTTTGTTACTTAAAGACATCTATTGTTTTATTTTCGAGTCTCTCAAAAATCTAATACAGTTTGCAAAATACATGATTTATGAACCCCAAAAGAGGCTTAAGCTTACTACTGAATACTCAATGCACATGTAAATATGTATGTGTAATTATGCATAAAAATCAACTTTATCAATATGGAAGCTAGAGGGAAGTAAAATTTATAAGGTAAATGAAAGAGCAATACAAAAATTAAAATACAAAATACACTTTTAGATATTATAAAAATGACATGGTGGAGAAAAGGGAAACTGATCCAAGATGAGAAATTTTGTTGGTTTTTGTAATCAGGTGGATAGACAGCTTAGATGTGAGGTAATCTCTTCTGCTATCATGTGACAACACCAGGTTTACAACCATCATTATACAGTTAAAGCTCATTTGCCATCACACTTAGTTGTAATAAACAAAACAAGTCTATCACTATCCACTGGAAGTGAGACCACCAAATTGCCAGGGATTGATCAGAATTGGTAAACTAAGGAGTTTTGAAAAAAAGAAACAGCAATTACTGCTAACTATCGAGGCCGGCCCATAGAAATAGACCTACGAGAGGTATGATCGGAAGAGTCTGTGCATTTCGTTTACTAATAGTCACAGACATCACTGTTTGGTACAGTCTATCTGCTTTGCAGATCATAGCAGCGATGAGTGTTCTATCTCAACATTTGGGTCCCTGCTTATCACCTTCCTACTGGCAATCTGCTTTTACTTCATCAGCATCAGTTGAGTTGAGCACCATATGATTTAAATACAGTTAGAATATTCTGTAAAGATCTGGTTACTTAATCATGACAAAGAAATGTTATGCCTACTAGATAAGCCCTTTGCATCTAACTTGCATTATTACCTCCCACTTTGTCTCGTCTCTCATTATAACCGATGGAACACTTTGTCCCGATCCGCTCCCCCATGTCAGTGTGAAAAGGGCTAGTCTTGTAGAATTTTAAGGTTTACTAGAGAAATCAATACATTTATTAGTTCCTCGTGGAGAACTGGATGAGAATTTATAATTACTAATTTTCAAGTCCTGTTCAAACAAAAGATTATATGATTCTTTAAATCACATGGCTAAGAACTGTCACATTATGTCTTCACAAGTTCTTTATTCAATAAATATCAGTATTTTGAGCTGCTTCTGTCCTCTGAGGGTATAATGTGAAAGTATATCAAGAATAAAATTAAATGGTTACAATACAGTTCTTAAGCTGATTAGCAACTTTCAAATTCATACATATGACATTAATATAGTCTTTGCTTTACCTACAATTCAAATTGTATGGGCTCATCTGGGTTCAGATAACTATTAGAAGAATAAGTAATACAATGAAAATAATGTTTTATCTCACCAAATAACTTTTTCACTGCGTTTCTGTGGCTTTAGCAAAAGTAATGGATTCCTAGTGAACATTCAGAAGTTCACACTGACCTCATGACTTACTCTATATTTGCAAGGCTTGGAATTGTTCACAGAGTAAACAGCAATGAACATGGGGGACAATAACTGATTCTCTGTAGTATACAATTTCATGACCTTTGTTGGAAGATGGAAGAGATATTGGATTTATGAAGAGTTATGTATCTAAAGCACTTGAGAACTTCTCCCTTCTTGTCACTAGTAAAATTAAAGAATGAATTTACTTTTCATTCAGTTCAGTCTTAGGCTTTGCTTCAATTTGAGTGCTTTATTTATCTTTGACTAGATTTCATAAAACTTATCTCTGGATATCAAGAAATGTATATTTATTTAAAAATAACTTGCATCAGGGTACTCATCATAAAACTGTAAGTTTAATGGAAATCCCAATCCCATATGTGATTCTAAACCCCATTCCCTAAATCTAAAAAATCTAAAAGTGTGTTGTTCTGAGGTGATGGGATATATTTCGGAGAACACTGATACTTCCCATTTGCCCAAACAATTACTATTTGAGTCAAATAATTACATAATAAATCTGACATGTAAAATACTTCCAAAAAACCCATTGTTAAAAGCTGGACTGTGTCTCCCCCTAAATAATGTTTATAACTAACTTCTGTGACTGTGACCTTATTTGGAAATCAGGTCTTTGTAGATGTAATCAAATTAAGAACAAGTCGTTAAAGGCTGTGTCTTATTCCAATTTGGATGGTACCCTTGGAGGAAGAGGAATGATAGGAGTCAGCAGACTTACAGAGAGAACACATGTGTTGACAGAGAAAGAAGCTGGGGTAACTGGGCCAAAAGTGAGGAGATAAAAAAAAATAAAAAAAAACAATGATAAAATAACATGTCTGCAAGGAAGCTTTCAAGCCAGACTCTCAGGGAAGGCCCGATAGAGTCTTTTTTCATACTAACAGACTCCAGAATTCGTATCAACAAATACCTGCCATCTAGTTTGTGGTATTTTGTTCCCACGGCTCCAAGAATCATCAGTGCTATGGAGTTTAAAACACAATACATCAAAGGCAGGCTAGTTTATTGTTAGAGAATTAATCTACTAAAATGTAAAATATAGTATGCAATAAAATAAACTCAAATCATCATGCCCACTTTAGGTGACATTTAGATCCCTTCCAAATAAATGTGTATGTTAATATTTTTTGTGAGCCAAGTATTTCTTTCTAATGTAGGGCGATTCTTATAAGTGTGTGTGTGTGTGTGTGTGTGTGTGTGTGTGTGTGTGATTAATCTATACTTTGTAGAAATTAGTTTGCAGATTTCAGTTTTGGCACTTCTATTTGAAATGTACAACTCATTCCCAGAATGAAGGAAGGTGGTGGCAGTAATTGCTGAAACATTAAATAGGGACATCTAGGCATAAAATCTATACTACGGGTAATATGTAATATGTAGCATTCCTGAAAAAAATTCAAAATACAACATTTTCCTACCAAGAATGTAAATATTGCTCCCTGAATGGCATCCCCTTTTGCCAACATATAACTCATTCCCAGAATGAAGGGAGGTAGTGGCAGTAGTTGCTGAAACATTAGAGACATCTAGGTATAAAAATCCACACTGTGGAAAATATGTAGCATTTCTGAAAAAAATCAAAATACAGCTTTTTTCTACTAAGAATGTAAATACTTCTCCCTGAATGACATTTCCCTTGCCAAGTGATATTTCTTGAGAATCACATTTGACAGTAATGAAAAACAGCATTACTGCAGATAGTTCAAGTTAAAAATACCCCGTAGAAAATGATAAGATAAAAATTAATGCTTTTGATTTCTTTGTGCTCGTATATAAATTGTCAAAATATCACATTAAATGCCCTGATGTACCACAGAAGCATGACAATTACACAAATGCTAAGCCCTGCCACAAAATAGATAGATAATTTGCAGTAACATAGATACCCACTGCTACATTAGATTTTTTTCAGGTATAGGAAAAATTAAATTTTTTCTTACAAAAACATAAAAATACTAAGTTCGAAAGACAGCATGCAGTGTTAAAATGGTCACTTTAAATATACTTTGTTTCATGGAAATTTTTTTTTAATTTCATATATTCATTTCTTGTTATGAGTCACTGTGGTTTGGATATTTATTGGCCATTAACCATATTAGTACCAAGTCAAAGCTGTGGTTTGTAAACAGCGCCCTGAAATCTCACCCTAGTGACCTTTACATAGACTTGTAAGTCATTGGTGCATAATAAGCACAGTCTCCACTTAATGAAGCTAGAGCTTTATATTTTAACACTCACTTGGAAAACCAATTAACTCTGGCCTTATTGAACAAATTGAACAGGAAATAAATCAAGTGTTAAAACATTGGTGATGGGCCAGACTCTGTGTAATTAGGCTGCTGATATGCCCAGGGCTGTGTATGCACAGTTTTATGTTTTGATTGGCAACTTCAACAGATTAAAGGATTAATTTATTTTAGCATATTGTCCTCATGTTCCAGCTGAAAAACCAACTCTTGAATCATGGGACCCTAAATTGTACTACACAATTTACAACAGCAATTTCACTATACTTCACATTCAAGTTGCAAAGATAGTATCTGTTAAGTTGTCACCCCACTGTCCTTCACATCAGTTAATATACAGAAATAAATTTTACTACTCATTTATAAAAGATCCTTCAATTATTAAAATCAGAATATAATACAGAGGAAATACCTTGAAGTAAAAGAAAGACAATATGAGGGTCAGAGGTAAGACGAAGAATGAAGAGCGGGAGTTCAAGCATACTGAAATTATGGAAATAGGGTGTTATGAACCTAGAGCAGTGGTTCTCCATCTTCCTAATGCTTCAGTCCTTTAATACAGTTCCTCATGTTGTCATGACCCCCAAACATGAAATTATATTTGCTGCTAATTCATAACTACAATTTTTCCACTGTTAGGAATCTTAGTGTAAATATCTGATATGCAAATGGTCTTATGAGACCCCTGTGAAAGGGTTGTTTGACACCCAAAGGGGTTGTGGCCCACAGGTTGAGAACCGCTGCCCTAGATGCTAAGGAGAAAGAACAGTTGAATAGACATCTGGCAGCTCTAACAGAAAGAAAAGAGGTTGAGAGAGAGGTCTTGGGAGACGGCTCAGTTGGCAAATTGCTGACCACGCAGGCATGAAATCCTGAGTTTTAAGCCTCAGGGAAACCTCCAGTTATGGTGATAAGTGTCTATAATCTTGGCACTAAGTACGTATAGACAAAAGGATGCATGGGGCTTGCTGGCTAGCCAGTCTAGCTGCACCAATGAGCTGCATCAGTGAGTAGCCCTATTTCAAAAAATAAAGAGAAGAGAGATTGAAGAAGATACCTGGCCTCCACACACATGTGCACATAGAAAGTACCACAGAAACACATACACAGACACAGGTCCATATGTACACGGAGTTATTAGAAATGAGTGCCTCCTTTTATAAATTACTAATGTGACATGTCATTATTTTCACCAAATTCTGGGGATTCCATTACTTTGGATTCTTCTAGAATCTAAAAATTCTGGGAAGGCAATTAAACTGGGTTTTTAGATATAAAACCTGAACAAAATACACAACAAAGATCACCCAATAAGTCCACATCTCCCCTAGCAATCCTTGTCTGGGTTGTTATGTTTGGTAATTTTTTCCTAAGATGTTCCAATGGACTAACTGACCAAAACAGCAACGAAATCTGTCTTTATATATTTTTATGAATTAATTTATTGAACACTTAGAAGGTCCTTTAATATGATTAGAATATAATTGACATAACTACCTCCTTTAATTTTCTCAGTTTTCTTAATTTTTCCAATACCTGTTTGTTTTAATGATGTTTATTTTAGATGAAATATCTTTGTGCATTTTAGTACTTGAGAAACCTTTAGCCCTGTCAATAGCTAGGCAATATTTAATTTGTGAAATATAAAGTGGTTTCATTCAGAAAAATTATCTATTTGGATGAGGTCAAAGGAGGGCATAAGAACATAACAAATTGAGAGGAAAAGTACCATCCAGTTTTAATGAGTAATTTAAATGGAACTTTTAAAATATTAGTTTCACATTATATCATTTCTTCCAGTTCAATATACTTTAGTGAGATAAGAGAACACACAGGGGCTCACTATGTCCAACTCCTATTTTCTTCTTTTACTTTTTTGTTTTCTCAGATATGTCCAAAATCCTAGAACTGACGCTATATCTTCTTCTTCTTTCAGTGCTGGATAGAGATTCCTTTATAATCGATATTAACAGTGTGCTGTCACCATTAAGTCTTGTCTAGTCATGAACAACTGAGACTAACATTCTCTTTGAGATTAAACAAGATCCACAGACATTTTTTTTTTTTCCAAATAAGACCTTAGAGTAAATTTGATCTTATTCTCACTGCTTTGGAAGGAAAAGTTTCCAGTTTCCCAGTCCTAATGTAAAAAAAAAAAAAAAAAAACAAACAAAAAAATAAAATAAAATAAAAAACAAAACAAACAACAACAAAAAAACCACTGGGAAATAAATGAACACGATGATTTTTGATGTTAAGAGACATCTGGTTTTCTGAATTGATGCGTTTGAACTGAAATGAGGTAATAAAACGGTAGAGGCAAGATTCTGGAATGAGCAGTCTAAGAGTAGAAAATGTCAGGGGATTGAAATCCTGAAAAATAAATACAGGTAAAATTTTCTACAGAAAGAAAGCAAGGTCTATCCTCAAGCATTTCACTGTTTCTTTTCAGGCGATGAACAGGAAGATTCGTTAACTTGCCCAAACTATAAAGCAGAAAGCCAAGATGCAAACCCAGGCAACAAGTTTCCACAACTGCTTTCTATGCAGCAAGGGGCACTTGGTTCTAGCAATTAGAGTTAATAGAAATTTGCTATGATAGTAGGTAGAGGGCTTGGTTTGCTGTGAAGAGATACTTTTTTTAATAAAAAAAATTGCCTTTCCAAATTGCCATGTGAAGACACTGAATATCCAAAGCATCTTATTTATATTTGAGAAAGGTGAAACTTGCTGCAGTTTCACCTAACCATAAATTATTAGATATAGGTATGGTATAGGTATTTTTATATTCTCATTTTCTCAGAAAAACCTTTATGTAATTTTTAGAAAGCATGATGATAACTCAGACTATGGTACAGTATAGCCAGGGAGTATCAGGATGAGTTTTATTTAAGCAAAAGGCTTTTCTGGTGGATTAGAAATAAATGGTTAAAAAAATATAGAAGCCTAGCATGTCTCCACTCTAGGCATGAGTCAGGGGAATACACAGATGATAGATTCAAGATAAAAACGAATGGAGAAGGGATATGGTGGACCAAACTTGTGGCTATTGAATAGACATCATAGGGTCTTGTTTAAGCATGCAATTGGATTTAAAAATTTGTGTTACGGGGGAGAATTTGAACTAGAAAATTAATTTGTTATTGAAGAAAGTTAAACTAGAAGATCAAACTAATCAATGCTCCCCACGAAGAATAATTTTTGTACTTAAGTGTTCTGTAGCATCCCATTTATATCTATAGCTGATCTATTGGAAATGTGTGCATCACAGATATTGAAGTGTATTTCTTTGTAAGGGCTCTCCTTTACTCGAGGAATTTTATGGTACTTTTGTTGTTCATGAAAAGTGTAGTAGGTTCATCTACTTACCAAGACTCTGGCTTTTAATAACAGTTCTAAGGAGGGAGAAGTAAATAAATTGCAGAAAACACAGATCACTGGGAGAAAAATATGGCATCTGGATAACTGGTTGTCTTTATCTCCCTCTTATATCAATCACGATAACCCTCACTAGACTTTAGTAGCTGTATAAAAAGAATTTTGTTCAGAATTAAGAAGTCAATATGAAATGGCAATTTCACAGACAGAGTCAGAATTTAGACTTGCCTATTAACTTCTTTGGTCCTCTAAGAATTTCTTGAGAACTCTTCCTTATTTTGTAAATTGAACTACTCCACTTCCTTAGTGCCCTGAAACACCTGCCTTGGGATAATTGGCTCTCATTTTCCTCTCACTTCAGAAGTTCTCAAAATGTACTTTCTGTACCTCCGCATAATTGGACAAGCATTACTTTTTGGAATGTTCCATTATCTCCACAGGTCATGGGTGGTAAAATTTAATTTAATTTTTATTTTTTTGGACATATAGTGCTTCTGAAACCATGAATTTATTTTAGCTTAAGTTTTCAGCCACTACAGAGTGCTTGCAATATTCTCTAATACTTTAGTCACAGTATTGCCACTATTTTAATTTCTCATTATATCAGACAAAACTTTTCTTTTGTGTTTAGTATCAGAAACACTTTGGCTCATAATTAGGGACCAAAATTGGGGATTATCAATGAAGTCAATGCAGTTGCTTAGTCCAGATTTTCCAGGCACTAAGAATATTTTATCCACATAAATAATATAATCCATAAATTTACACTATAAAAATTTCTTTGTTTATTAGTAAAAAGATTAGAAAAAATTATGAAAATTTTCAAAAATTAATAAGAATTATTTTGAATTATTTCTTTGTTTGAACTTCTTTCACTTTCTCATAACTTAAAATATGTTCAGAAGCAGCATGACTTCACTCATTTCCCTGACTTCAATAACCAGTCTATGGATAAATCTCCATTTTATGATTTCCAACCATTTTTTTCCACATAAACTTTATACCTGTATTTCACAATGCTAATTATATAACTTTTGTCTGCTGATCTGCAAGTCTTTCTCAAGAAACTCTGATCCAAACTGACTTCATCTTCTTTCTTCTAATTCATTCTTCACCCTCAAAGATCATCCCAGTGAACAATGTCTCTGTTTAACCAAATTCCCAAGCTTGAAATCAAGGCACCCTCTTGCAAAACAATGTTCTTTCTTTACACATGCAGGTGAACACAACCCAGTCAAATACACATCTACAGAGTTTGTCAAGGTCCTAACTTCTCTCCATTCAAAGAACTAATGTCCTCACATTACATTAACTTTTTTTCTCAGTTTTTGATCATTATTTTGACATCCTAATGTGGTTTCCACTGTATTGGTTCCTCTTAATTATTCTCAAAATACATAGGTCTCCTCCTAAATATTTTTAAACATCTTAATGGTTTTCCATCATTTAAACAATAAATTCTAACTTCTTAAAATATCCTAAATTTTTAACATGCTCCTGGTTTAACTCTTCAAGCTCTCTCCAAAATGTGTGTTTTTCCATTCAGTTCTCTGAATATTCCATGGCTTTCACACCAGTGTTTTCTTTCCTACTCCTTATCATCACCCTCTATGCTGTGATATGGTATGGAATTCCAAGAAAACATATATTTTCACAATCACTTACATTGACAATACCTTTTGATCTTTATAACATATCATTGCTTTTGTCTTCTAAGTTCACATGTAAAGAAATCTCTAGACACAAGGTTGGGAACAGCTTACCTGACAGCTAAAATTAACAGTCCAGTGACTCAGTGAATCATCTCAGAAACAGGATATTCCATATTCTTTCTCCAATGTAGTCCTAACTTGGATTGCCTCAATCAAAACATTATATATATTGTAAGCAAATCAGTTTACTTTTATGGTTCTGTTAATCCTTGGTGTAATTGTTTGAAAGTGTTTTCCCTTGTTCCACTTCATGAGTGTTGTAAAGGAAGAACTGTCGATGTCTTGTATAAAATACAGTTTGCCTCCTGAGTATCTGTGTATATTTAGGATGACTTTGGGTTGGGAATAAAGGTTGTTCAAATTTACAGTTTTCAAAAATAGATGACCAGTATCTGGTCATCTAGATTGGTCACCTAGAGATTACAAAATTAAATCCAAGAAACTAGGGACCAATAAAACAGGAATGTGAGTTTCCCAATGACAAAACATGCCCTAAATTACCACACCTGTAACTCAAATCAGAACATTTAGAAATGCTTAAAGTCAGTCCTTTCCAAATTTGGTGGTTCAAAATCAAATTAAGTTTTAGTTTTTCCAGAAGATAATTCCTTGTTATTATATCAACACAATAGATGCACAACTTTCAATGATCAAAGAGCATTTGAAGTCGTAAAAGACTTGTGTTTAGGAGTGACAAAGCTCTGATCGCAGTGAAGTTTATATTACTGTTTTATGTACCTTTTCTACATCTATTGAAAGCATAGAACTTGCTTTGTGCTAGTGTTAGAGCTGTAGGAGACAAGCACTTTAAAATCTTCACTTTAGGATTTCTCAAGAAATTTAATTTACTTTGTAAATTCCATTTAGTGTACACAACCAATTGTAAAGGATTTGAAAGGTAAAAGTTTTACTCATAAGACATTAATTCACTGAATGAGTTGATATGACAGTATAATGTACCACATATTTGGCGACACAGACTGACCATATATAATTGGCAAGTGGTTGATACAAATCCGAACTTTATAAAAATAAAATTTATTACATATTTTTTTAAAACAGGAAGAGCGATAATTCATAGCCATGATGGCCAAATGACTGATTGTCAAATAGCCAAATATTTGTCAGTTTTCAAATTAGGTAGATGTCATGAGAGCTTTAAATCTACAAGTTCAGATTTTGTAAGCTGAAAACTTTTTCATTTTTATTCTACATTTGATTTAAACAAGGTAGATGTTATGAGAGCTTTAAATCCACAAAGCACAGTTGGTAAGCTGGAAAAATCTCATTTTTATTACACATTTGATTTAATAATCCTTTTAATATTGTTTTAGCTGAAATCAGAGGACAATTATTTAATTAGCTAAAAGAACATAGAAAAGAATATAATTTAGATATGAAAATGGAATTCATTTGTGTTGAAGGAGCATTTTTATAAAACGTCTTTATAGTCATTAACATTGTATTTGTCAAAGAATTCTCACCAAACAGTGTTCACATTTTCCTTCTTGGGAACTGAAATCAATTACTAATTTAAAATAGTGTTTCTGTACAAAGAAACCTAGTCTATGTCTTCAGGGTTGATGGTATGCATGTTGAATTTGTCACAAAAATGTCTGCTGCAATTTTATGTCTACACATAGCAAGTGATCTGCTCTGGTAAATGGTGATCTCACCTATATGTATTTACACACACACACACACAAATGTCTTGAGGATTTTTTGTAAGTGACTTGATTTTGTCACCTATCTTTCTGTGAGGTTAGCCCCATGGGACGCACTGTAAAGACACAGACAAGGAAGAATATCAAAGAACACTGACTCTCTACTACAAGCAGTGCTCTCTTCTGCTGTGCCAAGGTTTGAGTGTCTTCTCCAGGACAGTGGCTCTCCCAGGTCAGCTGCTTTTACATCCCACGACTGTGATGTCTCCAATTCTTCCCTTGAAGGAAGGTTCTGATGGCTTACTGTCTTTACTAGTGTCATGACTCCTTCATCACCTCTATTTGAAAGAGTACTTCCTGAGCTCTTTTAGATGTTCCTTGTAGGGCACCACCTTCTATGTAAGGATAGCAAGATGGCCTACGCAGGAAGTAGTCATTAACTAGTTATGAACATGGCTTCTTTTGTGTCTAAAGAAACTCAGGTTAATGTTGCAAAATAATTATAATATAATGCACTACTTCCTTTTTCCTGCTGAGAAACTTACTCGCATTTGAAGTCCATAAGTTCTTCAGGGAGACATTTTCTACTGGCTACAAGTCCTAAACGTAATCCTTAGCAAGTTTCTTTGAAAGTACAGTCTTTTATTATTTTTCTAGCATGAGTCATAGAGACCTTGGGAGAATTAAGAGTGCATCTGTCTCAGTAGAAAGGCAGACATCTAGATAGAAGGTATATGTTCTTTTCTTCAATTACCCCAAATCTACTAGAAGATAATTTCAGGAAAGAAATGGCAAATTCCTCATAAAGTTTAATCCATTGTTTACTTCATTTGAAATTATAGGCCAGCCAGCTCAATGATTAAATCAGTTACTTATTGCTGTTGCTTAGTTAGAGTTTCCAGGGTTTATTTTACCTTACAACAATCAGGTCACAAGCTATCACAGAAGGAAGTCAGGGTAGGAACTCAAGGTAGGGACCTGAAATCAGGAGCTGATGCAGAGGCCATGAAGAATCTGATACTGGCTTGATCCTCATGGCTTGCTCAGTTTTTTTTATACACTCTGGGATTACTTGTCTAGGGTTAGCACCACCCACACTGGGCTGGTACCTTCATATCAATCATCAATCTAGACAAATACCCTACAAATTTCCCTACTGGCAATCTGATGGAAGTGTTAGGTTCCTCATCCAAGATGACGCAAACATGTGTCAAGTTGACAAAAACTAGCAGGACATGCTGAAAGTGCAGTGTACTTTTGGATGCTTGTTTAGATTGGAGTGTAAATCATACTTAGAAAGCAGGTGTTCATTGGTTTACTCATAACTTGACTATCTCTGTGCTGAGCAATGTGCAAAGCACGGGATAAAGTGTGCTAATCAAAACAGACCGAGTCCCTGTCATCCTGTAGTTGTATATGACAGAATTGATTCACCCAGAGGTACCCATTGGTTCAGGGTAAAGGAAAGTTTCTTCTTTTGTCTAATTAAATTACTGGTTCTAGTCTGGAGCCCTGCAGCCATAGAGCATTTTGCATTCTTTACAATTGGCTCTTAAACCTGGAACTGGAAGGCTTCAGCCTTCGTACAACTTAGAACATTTAAATTACTAGCCCAAACCTAGAAGGCTTTCAGCCTTAGTAGTTTGAGACATACTGCTGACTGAGAAACTCTGAGTAGCTCTTTATGAACTATGACTCTTCCGTTCAACTCACTTTCTTTTCTGTGTCTCTTCTACTGAGCTCTACTGTGTCTCTGTGTCTCTTTCTGAGCTCTCATCGCTCCATCATGCCTCTGTAACTAACTCTGCTCTAATTAACTCTTCTTACTGACTGACTCTTTGTACTGACTGCTTCAACTGACTCCTCTGTCTGACTCTTCGACTGACTCTTCTTAACTGACTCTGTTAACTGAATGATTCTAACTCCTATGTAACTCTCTTTTGCTAAGCCAAGAGCAGGCCTTTTCTTGTGAGAATTTGGCATGTTCTTACTCTGCTAACTCTTCCTCTGATTAGTCACTTTGACTCATCTCAGATGTCACGTCCTGTATGACATCAACTCCTTCTGAGTTCTGCTTCCTGTGTGTGCTTCCACTGTTTTTTCTAGGGATTAGAAGTGTAGACTACCACTGCTTTCTGAATACTGGGATTAAAGGTGTGTCTACATTATACCCAGACCACACAGGCCTCTGAATGTAGCCCCTGGAATATAAACCCTAGCTTTCACACAGAGCTATTCCTCTACAATCATCATAATCAGATTTGGTAGAAGCATACTGAAAAATTTGAGCCACTCACTTCCTTAAGAAGATCAATGTTGCTGCTGAAAAAACAGATGAAACCAAACCTCAGGTCTTCTAGACTTCTAGTTAGGCAGATATATGACACTTAAAGGAAGAGAGAATACTTTTTTGTTGAAGATACTAGAAAGGATGTCCCTGATAAAGATTATAGTTACTAAATCCAAAACATATATATTTAAAATCCTTTATTGTATAATATGTATAATTTAAACTACTCTCAATGATATGTATTGCTCTTCATAGACAATTATAAAATAATCACAGTTTGGGTGGTCTTCACATGTGAAAATTAAAAACACAAGTTATCTGGTTATCTGTAGTTCATCCTGTAAAAACACTAATTTGACCATGAGGCTCTCCTTCATGACCACTGGAAATTCAATTATCTCCAATGCACCATTTCCAAATATTGGACAAGGATTTTAACATGTGAATTTGTGGGATGAAAATCAAACTAAGTATAAAATGGAGACACTGAATACTTAAATGCTCCCTTTTCAGTGACATAATTCCATGTGCCTTATCTGAAGATGTGACTGGTCATAATTAATTAACATGCATGTCAGACATGGGAAGGCAGACCTGGGAGACGTCTCCTATAACCAGTTCTCTGTTGTTTGTCTAAACTTCTGGAATTCCTGAATGTTTGACATCTTATGATGCTACCTGCACTTCATGATCAATGTTAGCTCATGCATCTACAGAAGATGCAGTGCTCACGTAAAAATGAAAGGCACAGGTGTTTTAAAGTGAGATATAAAGTGAGATTCACACTTAGATTTTTTGTAAAGTAGACTAGTTTATCTGAGAAGGGCATTTTTAGGATTAACACCACAATCTTAGGTCCAAATCAACAGAAAGGATTAGACTATTAGTGCTTTTGCAGTTAAGTCATGGTTTAGAGTGACGTTTGTGTACCTCTATATCATGTCTTTTACTTCTTCTATGTATAACTCAAGAGTTTTAGATAACTCCGTGTTAATGACATAATAAATTAAATAACGACTATAACCAGACATGAGAAAGAATGAGTTTGGTTGCCAATTCCATCGTGAGAAGGTCCTAGATACTTTTTGAATAAAGGAGATGTTTAAAATCCTTAGCTCAATGGATGACTGATAGGAGCGTGTATGAAATGCTCTTAAGATTCCTTCTAAATGGTAACATGTCATGTCAGAGAAATAGCACTTTGATAAGGAGTAAAGACTGATGATGAACAAACAAATCCATTACAATTGTCCAAAAAGAGTAAGATACAATGAATAGACTCTGCATGGTCTTAGTACTGATTCTGTTTGCCATATGTAGGACATAAAGGAGGTGCAAGATAGCATCTTAACAGCTTTCTGTGTCAAATGGACTAGTATGACTAAACAATGAATTTTTAAAAATCTTAACCCTTAGTAAAGAATGTAATTTATAGATGTATTTTAAGATATGAGTCTATATTTTTACCAATATAATCACAGCAAACTGATTAAGTTTAAATTTTCATAAGTTATACTCTATTCTAGGAAGCCTGAACTAGGATACCCCCAGCTCACATATCTTAGCTTTTGTTAAACTTCCTGCTTGTGCAAACATCCCCTCTCCTGATAACTGCTTATCTTAGCTTCTGTGAAACTGCTTGCTTGCACAAAACCTTCCCCAGCAGTTGGCTAGTGAGCTACCAGGATGTGTTTTTTGCCTCTGAAAACTCCTTACTTTAAACACTTGGGAGTACATTTGGGTCCTGAATACCTGAGTGTAGTCCCAGCCATTTGGAATAACGACTTTCAGTTGGCTATAAACTGTGTCTGAGTCATCATCTCTGATGTCCTTCCTATAATATTGATAGGCTATAATTATTTTTTGTATCATGAACATGATTAATGCTTATCTTCATTTATATGCAGTAGTTAAGATATGTCTGTTTTAGCTTTTTTAAAATATCAGTTATTTTTAGTATTTTATTGGGTTTTGCAGAACAGATGCTAAAAAGGCAAGGTTGGCAGGGTGTTTTATTAGATATCTGGAAATATCTATGAAATGAGAGTTTGCAGCGCTACTGTTGACATTGATTTAAAGGATGCCTATAGCACAAAGCTATCATAATTTGTTAACAACGCTCTCTGGTCTGAGTGACATTTTTCACGTAATCTACATCCTTTGTCCTTGAGTGCTTCCTACAGCTTTTGCTTTTAATCAAATTCTAGGCCAAGAAATTGTTAACATCTCCATAAAACACAATGCTTTTGAAAACACAATTTTCTGCTTCTACCCTGTAACTTTCTCTTTCCTAGTTACACATGATCAGCTTTTACCACATGTTCAAGGCTCAAAAAACCATAAGATGACACATCAAACAGCAAGGCTAGCTCTAACATTCCTTCCTGATTCAAATTAAATGAAACTCCAGCATATAATTCTCCACCACTGATCACTGGAAGCAGTGAGAGAAATAGGTTTTAAGGACATGAAAAGTTCATCCAAGGGTAGGTGTGATCTCAGCCATACTGGTGTGAAAAGTATTATAGATATACTGACTTTGGGCCCAGTTGCTCTTCAATTAAAAAGGTTTATGAAACTATTAAAGGGAAACTTTATTTCTTTATTCTTTTAAAGACTGTGTCTCAGGTAGCCCAAGATGGCCTGGCACCTGCATAGGTGACTTTGAATTCCTGACCATTGCTGGGATTACAGGCTAGCATTACCATATCCCATTTAAGAAAATCTATTGAAAGGATATAATATAGCTCAAGAACTCCTAAAAATGGTTTTATAAAACCTCCCTTCCTCTTTCACTTCCCTCTACCCCTCAAGTGAACATTTTTCAAATGACTGTCCCAAGGGCTTCTAAACAACTTGAGTTGGTAATGATGGCTGCAGATGGACTAATACATGTGAGAAATGGACCAAGCATAAATACAGATGACTTGCTCTGTATCTGTGGTGAAGTTTCTAAATAGAAAATCATTATACTTTCTTGTTCTGTGCAACCAAAACCTTCACCTATCCTCTTATTCACCTCGGGAGCATTTCTGTTTTGCTTTTTAAATCCCAGATATTATTTATGTGTAGATCACTACACATTAATAACTTCGAAATGCTCCTAAGGTAGAATTAATAGAAGAGATCCATTTTGAGTGGCCAGATGTATTCTAAATTTTTTGGAATACAAACCCGCAAAGGGTTTTCTTCCTCACTTTCTTCAATCCATTTATTTAAAAACAAAATATGTGTTTAATCAGCATCTTAACTACAAGGCATATGGGGAAGTGCATAACAAAGCATACATGCAAATGCAATCACTTAGCACTGTGAACCTAATTAGCATAGAGAGAATGAATCCTTTCACCTTTGGTCATTTAAATTCTGGTTTAATATTCTTTATCATAATTGAGGTTAAAAAAAAAATACTCCCAGAAGCTAATTCCTCTTGCTTTAAAGGCATGTTTTGTATTTACATTTACACTTGGTTATCTGGGAGCAAATGCAGGTATGTCACTCTGCCACAGTCCTCAGCAGACAGCAATAACAATGTCCTCTTTTGCTTGTTAATGGGGTTAACCATTTAATTTCCCTTAAAGAGAGACTGCTCCAAAAGGAGGTTTGATTTTTCAAATAATACTACATTTTAATGAAAACTTGTTGGGTGTTATTTTTCTTAAATGAGTTATTTAATTGAAAAGTATAATTCTAATTTTCTAACAGATTTGCTGAGTCTTGCAAATTTTCTAAAAATAGTGTATACTGTTGGTGTTGAGAGAGCATCTTCTATATGTCACTTCTCCCTTCTGTCTTTTCTCCCTCCTTTCCATTTAAAGACAAAAGTACAACAGATTTAGATTTACAGATTTTCATTTGCTTTCTTCTCAATTCTAAATGGAGTGGCATTCACAAGCAAATATAGTTGAGGATTGTTATGTCTCAGTATGGGAAGGTTATAGTCAAAGGAAGTACATTAGAGAGAGTAAGAGAGAGATAGAGAGAGAGAGAGAGAGAGAGATAGAGTGACAGCAAGAGAGCGAGCGAGCGAGCGAGCGAGAGAGAGACCCAGAAACATCTCTGATTCTTCCTTACTCCCCCACTCTTTCTTCCCACCTTCCCACTTTCAGTTTTTCTCATTTTTTTTTCTTTTTTAAATTTTTCATTACTTCCATATGTTTACAAGAAACAAGAGAAATGCAACATGAGTTTGTCTGGCCCTGACTGGAGATCCTTTTGTCAAAATCATGCCTTCACTGATCAGAGATTTTACTTATACAAAATTTGGAAGTTTAGCAATTTCATTAGGAAACTGAAAAGTTTCGATCTAACATTTTGAATTTGTTAGCTTTTACTTTGATTTATTTTTGTCTTAAAGACCTATCAATCTATCTATCATCTATCTATTTTATCTATCTATCTATCTATCTATCTATCTATCTATCTATCTATCTATCTACCATCTCTCTATTTATTTATTAGCTATGTGCATGCAAGTGTGTGTTTCTGGGTGGGTATATACATGTGAATGCAGGTGTCTGTGAAGGCTGGAGTGGAGTTGGATCTCTTGGAACTGACTAGGATTACAAGTAGGGTAACAGGTGGCTGTGATATTGGAAACAAATTTGAATCATCTGTAAGACTAGTATTGTTATCTTAACCACTGACCCGTCATTTATAAATGTGAGTGGTTTGAGTTATAGACCTAAGGGGGGAAAAATCAATATTTTCCTGAGATACTACCTATGTTTTAACACTGATATAAAGAAGGGGAAAAGTAGGTCAACTAAGAAAATGTTACAGTTTTTAATGAATTGGTAAACCCTTTTTACAAATCTGGTGATCATCATATATTTTCTTGGTGTTTCACGGACATCTGAGAAACCTGATATTAAAATGATTTCTAAACTTGAAGATATTTCTCAGGATTACAAAAATATGAACAATAAAATTTTATATTATTTTCCTTAGTTTTTAGTTACAGGCTTGCTATTTAAAAGGGAATAGTCACTATATGTAAAGTGACTTTGCTCAGGAGGAGTGGAGAGGAGATGAAGTCATCCTCCAGTTCCAATTTTCCTTTAATTATCTGTCATATGGAATCAGAGATACATGGGAGATTTATTGGTCTGGTAGAAACTCAGGAGGCTATTAATAATAGCGAAATAGGACACGAAGTCAGAAGGAAGACAGGTAGTGGGTTTTGGGGGGAGTTGGGAGGAGTTACTGGAGGGTAGGTTACATCCAAGTATACAAGTACATTTTAAAAGAATAAATAAAAATATTATTTCAAAATTTTCATTTCATTTACTGCAAAGTAAATAATCCAAGCAGCTCTGAAATTGTCTCCTCTACAGCTGTCTTGTTGACCAATGCAGAAATCTTAGTGCATGTGTTCCCACAGATGATGATTGGTTGCTATTCACACAGACACCTAGTAAAGGAGGAGTCCCACTTTTCCACATGGAACATACTTATCTGCCAAAATTATAAGAAGATTGGGTAGATGCCTTTTTTAACTTTATGAAGTTTATTTTTGCTTTATTATCTATTTATTCAGATAAAATCAAAAGTGTACATTATGCTTTAATAAAACACAGAAAGTGCCCACAGAATGAAAACTCTTCGACTACTCTGTGCTATTTGCAACAGATGAATCTAATCTGTATGTACACACAGTGCCATCACGACCTAGAGAGAAAGGGGATGCCTATTACCTTTCTGCAATTACCTAGTACAGATTGTCAATTGGCTAAAAGCAATAACAGCATAGCTACACTTAGTATTATACCTGTTAGACAGAAATTGTGGATGGAATACAAACATACACACATATGTGCAACAAGTCAATGATGATGAAATTAAACTATCTGGAATCATCTTATTACTTTAGGGGACCAAAGCAGTTACACTTTAATTACTTGGTGTTGACATGAGGCTGAAAGTTCTTCCCACACTGCCAATACAAAGCTATTTTTCCTTTTAAATATTTATATGTTCAAGAATAAATTATTTTGAAATGTAGGTATCTTTCTATTGAGCAATAAAAGCAGAATTTGTCTACTAATGACACAGTCCTTCTATACTGTGGCAGATGTGGTCATAAAGACAGCTTAAATGTACAATAAAGTGAACTAAGGAAATATATGTGTAATCGCAAGTGATCATAATCTAATACAATTAGAACAAGAAAAAAACCTGGAGAGATGCCAGGCAGTTCCCAGTACTCAGGAGGCAGAGGCAGGTGGATCTCTGTGAGTTCAAGACCAGCCTGGTCTACAGAGTGAGTTCCAGGGTGGCTAGAGTTACAACAGAGAAACCCTGTCTCAAAAAACAAAACAAAACAGCAACAACAAAAAAAGTGGAAGGATGACTTTACAGTTAAGAGCACTGGCTACACTTGCAGAGGACTTGGGGCCCTCACACCTGTCTGTAACTCCAGATCCAGGGGACACATGCCCTCTTCAGGCCTCTGTGGGTACTGCATGTACATGGAGCACATACATATATACAGACAAAACATTCAGACACATAAACACACAAAATTTAAAACAAAGACAAATTAAAATTCAGAGGTTAGAACATCTCTAGTTCTATCACTAAAGAAAAAGCATTGCCACTTTAGTGTACACACAACGATTCAAAGAGAGCAATACTTTTCTACTTTTGGCAGTTCTTAAAACATTAGTAAATATTAGTACATTTTTATGGTGAAGACTATCTTTCTCTTTTGTTGTTGCTCTTTTTTATTATTTACCTGTTAGATTTTTTTCTTTCCTCATTATTGCATTCGAACACCTGTCTGCCCTCCCTTCATTCCTCCCAACTCCCCCTATCTACCCTCCCCCCCAGATCTACCCTCCATTCTTCCACTCCCATCCCACCTCTCCCCAAGAAAGAACAGTCTTCTCAGGGTTACTGCTCAACCATAGTAAAACAAGATGGAACAGTGTCAGGCACAATTCCCTGACCTGAAAATGGAAATAGAAGCCATAAAGAAAACACAAACAAAGGGAATCTTGGAAGTGAAAAATCTAGAAATGATTAGGAGCTAAAGAGGCAAACTACATCAGCAGAATATGAGATGAAAGAGGGAATCTCAGGAGTTGAAGATCATACAGATGAAATAGGTATGTTGGTAAAGGAAAATATCAAATAAAAAAAAATTACTGACACAAAACATCCAGGAATTCTGGGATACCATGGAAAGATCAAACCTAAGCATAATAGGAATAGAGGAAGAAGATTCCCAGCTAAAAGACCCAGAAAATATTTTCACCAAAATCATTGAAGAAGATTTTCCAAACCTAAAGGAAGAAATGCTTATAAAGATACAAGAAGCTTATAGAACATCAAATAGACAGAACCAGAAAAGAAAGTCACCTTGCCATATGATAATCAAAACACTAAACATACAGAACAGAGAAAGAATACTAAAACCTTCAAGAGAAAAACAACAAGTAACATACAAAGGCAAACCTATTAGAATTACACCCGACTTCTCAGTGGAGACCCTAAAAGCCAAAAGGGCTTGGATAGAAGTACTATAGACTCTAAAGGAACACAGATGCCAGCCCAGACTATGATACCCAGCAAAACTCACAGTTATCATACACTGAGAAGACAATATTTCTCTTAATGAAATCTGTCAGCTAATATTTTGGTGAACATATGGTCACAATAAAGACCCAAACTGAAGGCAAGAGATTCAGACTATGATGCAAATAAAGCACCCAGACCTAGTATAGGACAGAACATGCATATGGTTACTTTCACAGTGAATGAGCCTGACCATTGCCCTTAATTGCAATGATATAATTACGTGGAGGATGGGAAGAGATTTAAAAAGATGTACTTTTAAAGTAGTACTAATACATGACTCAAGAATCTAAACATTAAAAGATTGCTGCCATTCACCAATATTGGAGGTTGCCTAGACAGAGTGCACAGCAGCCACCTGTACATGTTTCTGATAGATATGAACCACAAGCATGTAGTGGAGCATTAACTTCTATACAGGATCCACTCTTATGCAACAGCGAAGGGACATGTCATCATTTTCTTTCAAGCACCTGCTAGAGAGGGCACAGCAGGCAGCACTGCGCTAGCTGTTTTCCAAGTGAGTCCTCACTGTGGCCTCGTCCAAGGATGAAGTTCAGGTTTGAATCAAGGAGAAAAGAAATTCTTACTCTTCTTCTGTATGGGAGGAGAGAAATTACTCTTTGACTTTGCCTAAGTCCTAACGTATAGAAAATCATCTTCAGAAGCTGAAACGGAGGCAGGAGGCTCAAACAGGAGGCCTCAGTGGTCATTACGATCCATCAGTTTTATTCGTGTTCACTCTATTCCAGAATTATATCTTATCAAAATAAATCTGAGTTTACATTGGACTTCATAAGAATTCAAAACTTTAACCTCAGGGTATTTTAATTCTACTGATGCCAATGAAAAGAGAGTATCTTCATTTTGTTGTTTATTTTTGAGATTATGTTATAATGACATTTCTCCCTTCCCTCCATTCAAACCCTCCCATACGTATCTCACACTTTCCTTTAAATGCATGGCCTCTTTTTTTTTTTTTTTGCCAATTGTCATTGTAATATATTCTTACATAGAACCTGTTGAGTCCATATAATACATGTATATATGTTTTTATTGTTAAAGTGAACTGGACGCCTAACAGCCCTATAACTAGCACCTATCAGCCTCATTTTTAACTTGTTCACTTTTCAGATTAATCTCTCTTACTAGTATTTAAGTATCTGAAAACAGTAAAAAGAATCCATGAATCAGGATTTTCTTTTTTTTGGGGGTGGCGCTGGGGGTGTTTCCTAGATCCTAGAAACTCTGAAGTCAGGTTCCATGTCTACAAATGTACTTGTTTTTTCTATAACCATGCTTTCCACATGAAAAATGTCCTATAAAGATTTCTTTAAAAGTATTTGTGACATGAAAATATGGTCCTTAATTTTAAAATAAGGCAACAAAGTAGAAAATAATGTGGCTTTACAAAGATTAATGTTTCTCTCTGGCTTATTAGCAAATCCATTAATTGATACTTAGTGGCCTGTCGTTGACGGCATGGCCTTGGTACTGATATTATGGAGTTAGCTCTCATATGCATTTTACTGAGACAGGATGGGCTGCAACTTCCGAAGTCTCACAATTCCATCTTCCTCGCAACATTATGAGCCATGTACAGAACACAGCACTGAGAAGTGCAGTCATGGCAGTGTTTGTCATAAACCATACTCATCTGAAGCAGTAATTGCTCTGCTACCAGGGCACAGCCCTCTACAAAATTCCTTAAAGAGATTTTTTATATGAAGATGGAACTTCCATTTTTCAGTAACTACTATGTGCAAAGGCCTGAGTACCTTCCCCAATTTTCTGTCATATGTAACTACTCAGAGGACATCTTTA
Organism: Cricetomys ansorgei; assembly: GCA_026225945.1. NCBI lineage: Eukaryota > Metazoa > Chordata > Mammalia > Rodentia > Nesomyidae > Cricetomys > Cricetomys ansorgei. Next base: position 98,806 of record JAMJFZ010003286.1, read on the forward strand.
GCTACTGTACTCGTGGATGAATACAGAATCCGAGCTTTAAACTGAAGAAGACTACTTTGTTCCTTTTTCTGTACACTGACAGATGAAGCATATACATTATTTATGTTCTTAGCTGCATAGCAATATGCACCTCTCTCTGTGGGCTACTGGTTTCTGTTACACACAGAATTGCAGCCTGATTACTTTCATGCTGGATTTTTAACTGAAAGCATGCTTCCCTAGCTGCCCAATCTAAAAATGCTAAGGTTCTTTGTAATGGCACTTATGACAAAACAAGGTCAAAACACCAATTTAGCAAAGGAATATAATCGTGGTTACATATGGAGTGTTCAAGGGACATACATATTGAAGATCAAAACAGGTTACTGTTCTGGGGACTGACAATTCCTAGCATCCTTCCTGTGGGAGACACGATTCTGTTATTCAATAGAACACAAACATTCACATTGGGAATGTTTTCGAATAATAACAGTTTTTACTATCTTTCGCACATGACCCACATTTTACAGGAGAAGAGGAAGCACTACATGCTTTCAGTGGAGAAACAGGTAGCCATGTTGCAGCTGTTAAAGGATCTAAAAAACCCACTTTGTGAAACAGATTGAAACGCTGCCAGATTTGCTAGCAAATCTGCCCATTTCAAGTACTGGCAAGGACATAAAGAATTTGGAATCCTTTATGGAACATGGATGGGAATATAATATGAAGTGGCAACTTTGGGAAAATTTCTGGTGTTTCTATAAGTAGTTAAGTGCAGTCATCACATTGCTTGATGTTTTGCTATATGCACATATAAGTGGAAAGATTACACCAAATAAAAAGTTGTACACAGATGCTTAAAGCAGCATTATACACAGCCACCAAAGACTAAGCAAAACTAGTGTCCATCAACAGATGAATGCACAGAAACAAATGCGGTATATCTGCAAAACAGAATATTGTTAGCTACCAAATGTGATGATGTCCTCCTAAACAAAAGACATTGTGTAGGAGTCAGACCTTATGGTAAAGCACTCAGACACAAGGCATAGATTATACTCCACTCCCCATGAATGTAATAACCAGACAGGCAATAGAGACTCACAGCAGATCAGTGAAGGTTACGGAGTAGAGGAGTTGGGCAATGGGGAAGTAGAGGAGTGCCAGTGGGAGAAGGTTTCCTCAGAGAATAAAGCAAGCAGTCTGTAATGAGTCTGTGTTGGTGGCTGTGAATATACTTAAAGTGTCGCAAAGACACTTAAAAGGGGAAAGCCCAGTTACGTGAATTATATGTAAAAAACAAAAACAAAAACTGATAGGTTATTACAGTTTCGCTTGCATGGAGAAGCTGATTTGGAGTAATATATTTAGAATCATATTGACATTAATCATTGTTCTGCATTTTATCGAATAGCCCAAATAGAAAATACCATTGATAAAGTGTCTATCATTTATCTACTACACCACATGTCTCACATCTTTTTATTACAGCCTCATGTTTCCTTTACTGCATTTGTTTAATGTGGCCAATACAAGACATTTTCTTACAGATAATGAAAATCAGGCCATTGGTGCTATTCGGTCAGTTTTAAATCTGTATTTTAAAAAACATCCTCTTGCCTTTGGGGAAGGGAGATGGATAGAGAGGAGGTTGCCTTTAGTTTATAATTTTGATCCCAGTTGACTTCAGGAAATACATTACTGGGTCACAGGCAGAAATAAATATATTTTAAAGGCCTCAAATTACCATTTTTTTTTCCAAAACCTATTATTACTTTTGCCTGGGAATATAAAAATGGTCTGTTATCAGGCATCATCCAACCTCTCACCCCACCTCTCTAACTTTTCCTTCACTTAAAATATTCTGCAAGGAAAATCCTATGCAGTGTTCTTCTCTTCAAATACCAGTTTCCTACTGATTATAATTTTCACTATGGATGATATCTAATTTCCTACCCCATACTGCAGTGATTTCTATACTTACCTTTTACTCTAGACCAGTAAGCACTATCTTTTTCCTTTTTCCTAAGTACTCTTAATGTGATCCTTGTGCAAACTGACTGCCTGGTAGAGAGCATCCCTGTTAACGGCCTACCCAGTTTTTACAGCTGATTTCACTGTCAGGAAACACTGGAAAAGTCTCACAGCAGGAATCCTGTCATTCTGCATTTTAACCTCAATGAACAAAATAATTCATGGTGCAAAATAGAAATTCAACTCAGAAATAAAGTGAAAGTATTAATTGATAAAGGAAAAAAAAAACAATGAAATCTATATTCTTGGCATCTATAAAATGTATACAGTTTACTTGTTATGCAATCTGTTCCATTCTGAAAGCATGTAAACCATGGTTTTCATTATGCGAATATAATTTCCTTTGTACTCCCAAAACCCGACACTTATTTCTTTCTTATTTGAAGGACAAGAACCAGACTTGCATTCTTGATAGACAGACAATCTACCACTGAGTTGATCTTTCAGCTCCACTGAACATTTTGTGTATTTATTTCTCTTGTCTCATTCATTTCATATTTCCTAAAGTTGATATTACAGTATTACACTTGATCACTCTTCAGCCAATGTTGGGTGAATTAAATTAATCATGCTGAATGTGCCCAATTCAAATTACATGTGCTCTGCATTTTTCCCCTATAGGATAAGTATTAGGCTGATAGAATAAAAAGAACTGTAGTAGGGAGGGACAGCTAACACAAGGGCCATTTGAGGGCTTAGATGGAAACCACCTACTTTAGAGGCTTCTTAAAATATATACATATATGAAAGAAATCTGCATAGAGTTACCTAGTAATGGCCTTTTGCTTGAATATTATAATTTTAGATTTTGTGTTTTTAATATTTTATTTTAATGTATGTGTCTGTGTGCATTTCTTTTTTTCATTTGTCCTCTTTATTTTGGTTTGTTTGCTTTTTGTTGTTGTTTGCCTGTTCATTTTCAAAAGAGAGAGAAAGGGCATGGTACTTGGTGGGAGGTGGGGAGGATTCCTGAGGAGTTGAGAGAGTAGAAACCACTATTAGAATATAATACATGAAAAATTGTTTACAATAAAAAGAACCTTAATTAAGTTATGCAGTTTAAATGTTTAGTTTTAAAGTCTGGTATGTTATTGTTTATTTTATTTGGTAATTTTGGTAAATTTGTATGCAATATACCTATCAAACACAAGCATGACTGACATATGATTTCCCCACATGTGTGATTTTTTTGGAGATTATCACACATATTGTAAGTGCTTTACAAGTCTGCTCATACTTATGGCAGAGGATATTCTAATTTTTAAGTAATACTAATGAATTTTCATATCAACTTTGAGATCAATCGGTGCTTCTGTAATTTTAGAGCATTTCTCACTAACCAGACATGCAGTGTTTGGTAGCAAATACGTCATCAAGGCTGAATCTGAGAAGGCTTCGCCTATCATTTACGAAGGACAGAAGTGTGTCACAGAAAGCACACTTTCCTCACTCACTGTTACTTCAACTACCATTTCTTTGCGAGAGTAAATGCAACAGAAAATTGGCTACATCTTAAGTATGAAATCTATACAAATTTATGAGAATTTTTCATATAATAGAAACCTAAGCCACAGTTGGCACCTCTATTTACTCCACAGTGATGTCAATTTCAATTGTAGCACAAGTTGCAGAGCCATGCTCCATGCCTCCCGCACCACATCCTTGAGCTAGCATGTGACCGGTTGTGAACCTTTTCACAAAATCTGTTTTGAGCTGGATTTTACATCACACTTATCCTACTTGAAATGTCTTTATCTGAAAAGCTAACATAAAAATTTAAATATTATTCATGAATTATTTGCTTATATAATTTCTTCTGCCTACTAAAAACCTCTTTTATAAATATAGAGAGTTAAATAAAATAACTAACTAACTAAATAAATAAATAAAATTTCCTCATAATTGTAGTGTTTAAATAGTTGCATGATGTAAGAACACCCTCATATAAACTCTGGGGAATTTAGTGATTCTAAAAATATAAAACAATTTTAATATGCACCTCATAAGCATAGGCCATTGTTCAGTCATTTGCTCTAAAGAAAATTAAAACACTTTAAAGTATGTATTTATATTCAGCTTTACTTCAAAGCCTGAAAACAGTAAATAAGATGTTATTTTGTTTAAATATTATGATATAGTTATTTATGTATTATAGTTTTCAGTGCTGTAGAGAGGTGAGTAACTAAATAATTATTTCATTTTCTCCTGATAAGTTCATCTTAATTCCAAACATACACTGAATAAAACAATCATCTTATGTAAAATAAGCTATGATCTTTTAGCTCAAACTCTATGAATTGAACTACATGAAAATGAGGTTCAAATTTGATCTTTTGTTTTATAAGATTACATCTAGACAATGGTGTTTTAATGTGTTATTTAAAAGGGAGCTTTTGTTTTACTTAGAGATACATGGCATGGATCTTATTTTTTTGGCTATAGAAAGTATGATTTTCCTTTTTTCTTTGTGGCTGCATGTGATCCTCGTCACATTCAGGACTGAAGTTCATTCAGTGAGACAGGTAGATACTTTCCCTACTACTTCATGAAGAGGTTTCTGGGTGGAGCAGGATTTTACTTTTAATTTTTTCCCCTAACAGCTTAAACACATTAATATATGTATGTGTGTGCTATTCAATGACAATACACATAAATCAGACACCTGTAGTTCAAAAGCTACAATCTATTTTAAACAGCATTAGAAAGTCTTGCTTCTGCTGATTTCATTCTAAGAAATCACAGCTCTTCCATAAATTGGTATGTCGGGGACGTTAGCACTTCTCTCCTTATTGGGGTACTTAAGGCACACTCCTGATAAGTCTGCTAAACAGCTGCTCAAAACACCTGCTACAGTACCAGCTCCAACAGTTGAGCGTAGCAGGTAACTGCATCAGTGTCATCATATGTTGAGTATGGAGGGCGGGTGTTCACAGGGGAGTACAGGACAACCTGTCTCCCTTTTGAACAGGCCTAAGATGCACATAGCAATGCTGTACCTTATGACTAACATGTATAAAACTCCTCATTTACAAACGAAGGCAGATGGACCAAAGTCTACGTTTCAAAAGGATGGGGGATATTTTGCTTTTTACTCAGTTCTAGGATTTTCATACATCCCGTTCGTCAAGGAGTTTTAGTTCATGTTATTTCCCTAAGGCATTTTCCCAAACCTAAAACCCCTGGCTCACTTCAAAACCCAGCTGCCATTTATTCATATCCCTCTTCTTTGTGTCATAATACTTTGCAGATCTTCTTATTTCCCTCTGCTAGCAGTTTGAAGATAAGATACATTTGTATTTTGAACTTACGTTAAGTAAGCTGAAGAGCAGATGGGAAGTATTTGCAGTATGAATTTGAGTAGTTAAGCCAATATATCTTATCAGAAATTTTAATTAGAAAAAAAATGCAATAATTTAAGGCAAAAGATGGGTAGCACAGTGCTCCTGTAGCACACAGGAGCCAGGGCACCTAAAGATGTCTTAATGGGTTTGGTTATCCATGATGTCTTTGTTGGTGAAGCCAACCTTATTGTTTGCCTCTAGTAAGACTGAAATAATTTCTGTCAAGTAAAAAAGAGCATCATTAAATATCGATGACCTGTTAGAAATTAACCATTTAGTATTTAATTAATTGATTTATATTTTATCCGAACGCATCTTGAACAAGTTGCCTGTAAATAGCCTCTCACTTTTCTCTGAACCTGATAGAATATCACCAGTTCCCTCATTAATTAATGTGTTAAATTGAACATCGGTTCAAGTAATATTTGCCCTGGAAAGATTTACTTATTTATCAGTTATATTTTAAATAATATTTCATTTACTAAAATATTTTTGTTTAAAATATCACTCAGTAATTTACATGACATAGAGTGAAATTCATTCTATTTTGAATGATGTTGTTTATAAAAAACAAGATTTGCAGAAAAGATTAAATTTATTTTTGTTTTTTAATTTTTTTATTTAATTTTTATTTATTTTGAGGGGGGGCAGTTGTAATTCTGGCCATCCTGGAATTCTTTCTGTAGACCAGGCTGGCCTTGAACTCACAGAGAGATCTGCTTGCCTCTGCCTCCTAGTGCTGGGATCAAAGGTGTGCCCCACCACAGTATTTTTGTAAATCTCTTTATTTTATGTAGTTTATGAATGTACTATTTTATGAATACTAAATAATGAACTCTTCCACATTTTCCTTCAGATTATTAACAATAACTTATTCTACTAAATAGAGAATGTACCTGCCCTTAATACTGACTTTAGATTTCAATAGTCTGATGAGTAATATCCCTCAGGGAAATTTTTAAGCTAAATCTTTCCCAAAGACACAGAAGGAGGTTTCAATGAGATTCATAAAATATTATTAATGTGTATCGCAGACCATGATTAAGCCTCTACCGAATTTTATAGTGGATAAAGATCTCTTAAGATATCCCTTGTGCTTTAAGGTTTATTAGAAATAATCTTAACCTTATGGCAGAAATGGGCCAGCATGATGCACAGCGGATGCCACAGGGTACCACAGCTGGCTTACTGGATGGAGGTGCCAGGATATACTGCCCTTATTAATGCAGACTAAGTCGCCAGCATCTCAGCTTCTTTGATATGTCTTCAGTTTAGAGAACACAGAAACACTATATACCAGAACCCACAACTACTTTCTAAAGTCTATACCTCAGTGCCTTGTAGACTAGGCTTTACTGCTCCAAGATTTGTGTCTAATCTAAGTTTGAAACTCTCCAACTCCCCATCGCTGGATGGCCTGTTTGAGCCTGAGTCTCCTATAGAGCAGGATAGATATTTGAATCTTTTTAATGTGTCCACTGGGAGTAGGAATTAATATGAATGCCAAGTCTCCAGCCTGAGACTCATAGGCCAAATTTTCAGTGTATCGCAACTAACGTTTTGAGTTTAGTTAACAAATAAGTGCTTTACATGTAGAGTATTTGTTTATACTTCATTTTGGTTCATCCCCATCTGGTGATACTGTCCTTATCTCCCTGACCCACTTCTCTGCTACACCCCTTTATCTCCAGCATGTTTGCTTTCTTGTCTTCCACCCATTTTGGTTAAAATCTGTTTTAATTTTTCCAGCCATGTTGGCACCTTTCCGGTTCCTGGTTTCTACCCATATTTTCTCAACAGATGCACGGAGATGCACACACTTAGCAATTAGAAACTAGGATCTACACAGGAAGGTGGACGTTCATCTTCCTGAGCTTGTGTCGTCTCACCTGCGACAATGTTTTCCAGTTCCGTCCATTTTCCTGTAGATTTCATTTTTTGTTTCCAGCTGAAGAGAATCCCACTGCTCACATTTTAACAGGTCCCATTTGCATTTGCTTTTTGACCAGCTCGAAGTTACTAACCCTCATCATAACTAAGTAAAAATAGGAGAATTGAAGAAAATATATGGTCGTTTCTATTACAACGCAGGGAATGAGCACGTGTGTTCATTCATCTTCAGTAGATGATCAGAATAAGAAAATTAACTGATTTGAGTCGGAAAGCTTAAACTGATATAGTTTATTATGTCATGTAATGCTGATTAAGTATGCGGAGATTATTTAAAATAATTTATCTAAATCACTCATAATAATGGGCCTTAGACATCTCTTCTTTGATAAACTCATTATGAAGCTGAAATGAGTACCCACTCTGGAATCCACCAGGCTCTACTGAATAGCTCCGTACCCATGGTCACACAGATGAGTGGTTAAACTGAGCGGGTCTCAAAATCACACAAAAAGACATGAGCATTGGAAAAGGACCTGTAGGAAGCAAGTTTGGGTTAAATAGGGATAGAAGAGAGATAAGAAAGGGTTGAGGGAGGATAACCAGAATATGTCGCATACATGTATGAAATTGTCAAACAAAGTATTAACAGAAAATTATTCAAAACATAAAGTCTTGTTCTCTAGTAAAAATAAATTATTCTAATTTAAGGCTCTAGATTGATTTATGATGGTTACCTACCTAGCACAGAGTTTATGTTAATCTAGCTGGAGCAACTATTTATGGAAGACTAAGGTTGGGGTGGGACTTTTAACCAACAAGATAATAGAAATTTTTCTTTAGAAACACGACTCTCTCCGAAACAACCACTAAGAGGATTCTGTATCTACCAGGCTTGCTTATCAGAAGCTTGTAGATAATTTTCTAGGGGGTAGAAATCTCTCTGAAGGATACTCTCACCTGGTTTCCACCACAACATGCCGAGGACCCCAGATATCCCTCCACCAGCCCTCTGTAGTAGCATTCTACAAAGTCACTTATCTCCCATTTACTCTGCTCTTTGTTTCTTTTCCTTACATTATACGGTAAACCAACCACAAAAAAGTATATGAATTTCATTTCTTTGTCTAAAATTCTGTGCTGCTGCAATGAGAAAAGAGAGAGAGAGAGAGAATACCATATTTGCTACAATATAAACACTGGAGTGGAGATTTTGATGCCATAATGAATCATGTTGTCTAAACCAAAACTTCATATTGATCGAGTAAGACTAATGTCATCATAAACAGGGGAGATTGGGACCCAGAGAAAATAACGAAAAGAGACAATTTAGGACCCAGGAAGAACCACTTCGAAGCCAAGGGGTGAGGCCCAGAAGACACCAGCCTTCTGAGGTCTTCATCTTTGACTGTACTACTTATAGCATCAGCCTGTGGTACGCTGCAGTGGTCACCCTAAGCTAACCAATATAACTGTGATGGACAAGCAAAATACAACCCAAAAAATTTCTTGGGTTTGTTTATAAGACCCTAGAGATAGTACAGCAGGCAGCAACAGGAAGGTCAACATAAAGACTCTGATGTAAATACATTCTTTATGAAGTCTCGCAGGATGCAATCTACACAACATACATGGTAGTATCAAGGACAACACTGCTGGTTTGACTTCTATATATACTCTTTTGGCCATAACATTTTAGACGTATAATTTTTAGAATTAATCTTCTTTTCTGAAAAACAACCTTTAGTTTTTGTTGATTTTTTTTGAAGGACATTTGTTATATTGTGAATATATTTTCTGGAAACAGATTAATTAGTTCAAATCATAACTCTACTGTTACTAGCTGGAACATTTTTACACATGCATAAATAAGTAATAGCAAGAGCATTTCTATGGGAAATATATGTATATTTGTGTATAACAAAATGTAAGTGTGTAACAACTGTGTCATATAGAACTGTAACACTTTGGCACACTGATCTCACTCCATACTGTCAATTTTATTATAAGTTAAGTATTTGGTTTTATTTTCCCTGAAGACTGGAATATATACCCCATCGACACAGTACAACTGAAAGGCTCCAGAACACTCAATGCCCTGACAGCAGAAGCCCGTGGATAAATGTCTAAGCCTCTCTTCACTTCTGTGAGCGGGTCCTTAGAAAATTCCCAGTAAGAAAGGGCTACTTCCTAGCCCCCAGGCCCTCTGTCACAGTACCACCTTGTCTTCCTTCTCGCTTTAGCTCACTCCTGCTTTTGTTCCTTGGAATTTTCTCTTACAGAAACTACTTGTACTCAAACCCTTGCTTTGGGGTCTGATTTTTGTCAGAACAAAAAAAAAAAAAAAAAAAAAAAAAAAAAAAAAAAAAAAAAAAAAAAAAACCAAACAAAAAAATCGATAAAAAAAAAAAAAAATCAAAGCAAAGGGAGCTTTTCTGCTGAGCTTGAACTCACCAGGTGCCAGGGCGTCTGGACCAACTACATGTCTCACCGCCTTTTCCTTTCTGTTGTGTAGTGCTTTTGCATGGCTTAGTTCTGATGTTTGCAGGATGTCTGATAACTGGGTTTGATTTCACTCTATTTCGGACTTCTCTGTGCCTCCCCTCTCTGATCCAACATATGGCACCTGGTGCCAGCCCTGGGGTCCCTGTCCTTTGTCTTTATTCTTCACTGTCTAAGCTTCTTTACTCTGTTGGCCATTTTACTGCACTCTTTGTCATTAAAGCGAAGCTTCCTTGGTCCTCTTTGCAATAGTCGTTTTGTTTTCAGCTTTTTTCTGAGAGAAGATGGTTGGATTTGAAAGAAATTCCTCTAAATTCTTCATGAATTATCTGTATTTATTGTGATTTAATTTACCTGAAAACAAGAAAGATTTTTAAAATGCACATTGCAATCACTTTAACTTTTTGGAAGATAGCTGGGAAGTGTTCTTTTCTTAGGTATTTAGGGAGTTTCTTTTGTTCGTTAGGTCTGGGAAGACTAGAAAGGATTTAGAAGGTAGATTTAGAAGGTTTCTTCTTCCCAGGTTACTGAGGTAGCACCCTGCTTTTTAAAGCCATCACATTTCATCCTGTTTTTCTGCAGACACACAAGTGTATTTTTCTTCTCAGAAACTACAGCAGCTGATTTTTATGATTCGCAGGCACTGACGGAGGTCACGATCACTCATGGAAGCGTTGGCTGTAGGAGGATCCAGCAGGATAATTTAGTGGTTGTTTTAATCTTTCTACTTTGACACATAGTGATGATAGAATATCTTAAGAAGAAATAATGCATCTGTCCACATCATGAGAACATATAAAAGACAAGCCCTATCTTTCTTCAACTCTGTGCTGATGAGCCCTGTATGGATGATGGATGAAGTTTACATTTAAAACTGTAGTATTGCTTTGGGGCACACTTAGTCTCACAATCACAGTAATTCCAGTAATGATAATAGAGTCAAAGAGATGTTAATCAAGTAGGTATCCTCTCTAGAAGTCCATATTTTCTCTGTAAGACTCAAGGATTTCAGTCATTTTCTGAAGTACATATTCCAAAAATAAATGAAGAAATTTTACCTTTCAGAAATTCAACATAAAAATTCAAGGCCTAATTAAACATTTCTCTTACATTTCCATAACTTTATTATGTTCCATTTAATATACATCACCCCTTACCTATCCCTACTATTTTAAAGATGGCTTCAAATGAAACTACATAACGTTAGCAGAGATATTTTAAAAAAGTAAAAATTACTCTTAGCACTTTTAAAGAAATGGCATGTTAGTAACATACTGATTTTGTTGCCAGAGTATATGTTGGCAACTTAAGAGCTTCCATTTGTAACTTTTGAAATTGATCAATCAGTATGATCTCCATGAACTTTAAACAGGAAAATGCCAATGTGAAATAAACCACCAGTGGCAACTTCATATAGCATGCTGAGGATTTTTCAGACAAACATTAAGATAGCTACTCAATAGTTGATAGGAATCTAACAGATGGCACCTTGCCCAATGTGCTACTTAAGATTTACTTTACAATCATATGACTTCTTATGGAACATTGTCAATAAATACATGAAAACATCACAAATCTCATTAGTAATAAAATGCAAATAACTACTACAATACAATTTAATTTCATACTTGATTAGATATAAGAATATGGAGAAAGAAGGATTCTAGTAATATATCAGGTAATAGAGTATGCTGGCTTAGAAAAATTTAAGAAATCTGAACACTCTTATTCTTTATGACACAGTGTGTCCATGGTTGTATTATTAGCAAAGCATATGTATGTGTGGTTGTGTGTGTGTGTGTGTGTGTGTGAGAGAGAGAGACAGAGACAGAGAGAGACAGAGAGACAGAGAGAGACAGAGAGAGACAGAGACAGACAGACAGAGAAAGAGCAAGAGAACCTGTTCAAGTGTTTGTATATGACAGGATACATTTAAAAAATCTGTTACACACATCAGTGAAAATGAACAAGCTGAGTTTTATACACTGACATGATTAAACCTTAAATGGTACATATGCTTTTTTCCCTCCAAGGCACAGAAAGAACCACAGAGGAGGCAGCTGAAAGCATGGGAGAAATACTGGATGAGGGGTGCACTGCCAATAGACATCTGAGCATGACGTGACCTTGGCACTCATGAATTCACTGCTGAAGACGTCAACATTGTATCATGGATCATGAGCTCCCAAGTCCCCATCCCTCCCTGATGGATGACTGGCAGATAATACCTGTTAAAGGGAGGAGACGTCACATTGAAAAGTAGTCCATGTTCAGTATGGAAAGACTAAGATTAGCAGGAGGATTGAAAAGACAGGAGAGGGAAATGAGAGAGAATCAGGTACTTAACAACTAAAAGCCATTATATACATCAAATAAGAGCCAAAGAATAAAGCAAAGGATATGCATATTTGCACATGCATATTTTGAGTTCTTATTTATAAAATTTAAAATGATACAAGCTGGGAGGAAAATTGTTTTGGTACATGTATGTGGATGTAAAGCAAAACGAGAGAAGCAGAGTGGCGAGTATTCAGCGCAGGGTGCTACAGCCTAATCCGAGGAGGTGTGCTTGCAACGGCTACGTGGGGCTTTCAGAACTGTGTTATAATGTGTTTGTATTTATTTTATAAACATTTTAATCTTTAACCTTCTTTAACGATAAAAACTCTAATGCGTTTATAAGTAATGGAGAATAATGGCAACGATAATGGTGAACAAACAGGAATTCTGCATTTTTAAGTTTTGGAAATTTTTCTTTAGTTATATAATGTAACATGTCAGAACAATGCATTCGTTAGTATGAGTTTTTATTTTTCAGAAAATAATTGTTAAGTAGCATCCAGTACACATACTGAGAAAAATATGCTTTATGGCAATGAATATTGAGAGTTAATTTTTTAACTCTTAAGAATTCACACTGATTAAACAAGTCAGCTTACATACAATATACAATACTAGGGTCTAATGTAGGTCAGGATCTAAGTAATATTATTTAGACCTCTTTCAAATGGATATAACTTTTACACAAATATCAATCTCACCAATTGTCATTAGAGGAATTTTTTTTTGGTGCAGCTTTGCTCTTTGGGTCTATATACGTATATAAATACGTACATACATACATTCGTAGAGAAAGTTGTGTGTTACAAGATTGCAGAGCTCCACATAACAGTGAAGGCCAGCGCTCGTCTCAAAATTTGTGATCTTAGTGATGAGAGTGAAGCAACTTTGAACATCAGATCTGACCAATCAAGTCACTGGGGGGGCGGGTGGGAGAGTACCTCAGCTGCACTTCAGCACCAATGCTGGAGTCTAGGCAGAAGTGATGCTATGATTTAAAAGCCCCTGGGACAGACCTCACATCCTAGTGGAACAGACAGGTAAATGCATATAAGACTAACTCCATCAAATGCCATCTGACCTAAGCATTTTTCCCCCCAGGAATACTGGAGACATTCTGAGGTGAGGTCACAAGGTAGATTCCACTACCTGCAAATGTGTGTATGTGTAGGTTAAAAAGCGAAATCAGGGAGGTATGAACATACAATAATATAGCATAGTAAACACCTTCTTATGAAGCAGGTCTATTTTTTAAGAGTCAGAGCACAGTGATAGGAGGATGGGGCAGCAAGTGAGTTTATCCATGAAAGGCCAATATCAAAGAGAACACACAAACATGTACTTACAGGTGCCAATGAGTGCCGCCCTTTTGGTCTGCTTAACCCAGAATCCACATCTGCTTTAAGATGCTGCTGTTCACAAGCCATATAACCCATAACTTCCGGACCTGTTCAGCCTTCACTCTGAGAGTTCAGTCACAATTAAGTGTCCATAAGTATGTTCTCCCAACATGAGAGAATCCTTGAAGACACTCTCCATATTTCCACCAAGTATTGAATGTATTATTCTGTTAAGTCATAACTTGCCTCTGACACGTCATTAAAATCAAACAGCTAATAGTCAGTAAGCACAAATAGGAAATCTTATCATTTCCTCTTCCCTCAGCAGTTATTTTCATTCTGTTTCTGCAATAGTTAATATCATATGGACTATTTTACACACTATCACATTAGAGTTTAAACCTCCAGTATTAAGAGAGATGATTGCCTTTCTATGTTTATTTATTAAATCATGGTATATTGAAAACTATTTGGTACATGGTTTTGATAGAACTTGCTGGTGTTCGATAGAGTCGGGACAATGAGGCTCTCATTTAAAAGCAACGCCAGGGAGGGCATGATCCTTTACGCCTCTGTGGTATAGAGAGTCCTGATAGTCAAGTTGACAGATGAATGGCTGACTTGAAAGACTGGGTTTTGCAATGGCTTCCATTCCTCATGGAACAGCCTCCAAACCATCACCTTGAAATTCATTTGTTGCTCCTCTGCTTTACTGATTGAGGAAGCCTCTAAGTGGCCTTAATGTCAAATCTAAGGTGCTAAATTTTATAGCAAGATCAATTTCCACAGTGTTCTTACTGCCAAATACATTTTTTTAAAAGATGCGTTAAATTTTCAGTCTGTCTAAAGGATGATTGCTAACAGGTTGTTTCGGGAGAAGACAAGCAGTGCACTTGTGTGAATATTTATCTGGCAGTGCCTTACAATCCTAGATTATTACAGATGGCAGGGACAGAGCACCACCAGTGAGGTGACATGGGGGAATTTATCATCAGAAGTAGGTGGTTTCATATAGTGTCGGCAATACTGTACCTACATTCTCGTGAAAAATATGAGGATCCCAGTTCATTTATCATTTAACGAGACACTCAACTGTGCACTACCTTCAGAAGCTCTGTTGAACATTTGATCATCTTTCTTCCTTTGCTGTTAGTCTGTTATTGTAGCGGACAATTTATCAGTGTGCTCCACTACATATGCATATTTAAATGAAAAGGGTGAAAGGCACATGAAAAGGAAATAACCCCAGGTAGACTCTTCTCTCTGAAAAATCAATGAGTAAAACTGGCACAATTTTATGTGATTCTTATCTCACTTATTTGCATACTGTCTGTAAAAGAAATATTGGCCTCGGATAATTCAGCAAAATTAAAATTCCAGAGGCTTCTTTCTGCTACAATTGCATAAATATATTCCTTGTAAATTTGATTTCAATAGTTGTCAGTAGGGTATGGCCTATGGGCCAAATCTAGCTATTTTATCTATCTAAAAATTATATTTGTTTGTTTGTGTGGGGGGAAGGGTATTCCATATGTTCATGTGGAAGTTGGCTCTCTCCTTACACCACGTGGGTCCTGGGTAACAGACTCAGATCAAAAGTCTTGCATCAGTCTGGGTGGCCTTAAATTGCTGAGACATCTCAATAGACCCCTAATCTGCCCATTAAAAACATATTAGAATACAGTCTCTGTCATTAATTAACATGCTATATCTAGATGTTTTTGAACAAGTACTGAAGAGTTGATTTCACTTGGTAGAGATTATACTGGGTCACAACACTACATCTCCTATATGGCTTTATTCTGTAATGTCACTTCTCTGATATTCGATGAACTACCCCGCGATGTCTCTAAACACCCCAGTTCTGACAAAGCTAAGTGATCTAATGGAGCAGAAAGATGGAGAAGAAGAGGGAGAAAGTATCTCATCACTACCCAAAGAATTCTACTGCGTAGCATGTCTTCTAACGTTTTCCTGGTAAAAAAGAGACATGTTAACCAATAAAGATGTAAACTAACTTCAACAACAACAAACCACCCCTGTGTTCCACACTGCTATATACTTGGAGTTTGCCCTGTTTTGTGTTCATCTACTTTATTGCTACGCCTGGTCAAAATCATATGAAAGTGAAAGGTGTTAGTTGATGGTAAGGAAGTCTTAGCATGAAGTCCTCACCACAGTCATTATACTTTTACATTCATTAGATTAAACTATATCCGTACAAAAACAGGAGTTGGGAATCTATCTTTTAGGCCATGGGGAAGTTGTTTGTAAAGAAAAAAGTGACACAATTAATTGGGCATTTTAGAAAAACCAACTCAAATGTAATATTTGAAGGGGAAAAGGCAGTGGGAAAAATTAAACGGTAACTTACAGATTTTTGTCTGAAAAAATAAAGCAAATCAGGAGGAATCCTAAGTTGGGAGATGTTTGATGAGATCTGTTCAGATACGTGGGTGTAACAGAATAGGGATGTTTTTAACAGACGGGTCCCAAATAACTGCAGTATTTCAAACACAGAGGGTAGAGATGGGAAAGATTTTAAGTAGTTTTAGAAATTAAAGATAAAGATTGTGTTATGGCAGCCTGTGTAGAGTCTAGAATAGAAAACAAAGAGGGTAGAGGCATGGCTGGATGACACTTCTTACTCTGGAAAGGAATGTCAATGGAGAAACTCTTCCATAAAGAGGAGAAGTGTGGTGGTCCCATTAGCCATAGGGAGTGGCACTATTAGGAGGTATGGCCTTCTTGGAGAAGTGTGTCACTGGG
>JAMJFZ010003286.1:117500-122510 GCA_026225945.1 Cricetomys ansorgei
AGAAACATTTGTCATCATCATAATTTTCAGGTAGAGGCTTGGGTGGAATCCTGAGTGCTGTCGCCAACACAAGAATCTCTCACCTATTCTAAAGTGACTTGAAGTCTAACACATTAGAAGGATGGCTCATTCAGACTTCAACTACAGGGAGAGAGTGTCCAAGGAGTTAAAGGATGAGTTTTTTTTTTTTATGATTTGTAACAGTATTTACAATATAACAATACAAATAAACATTATTTGTAATGTATTATGTAGTTGTGCTTAAAAACCACTAACTTTCTCTGAGCTAAGAACCACGGTAATATGGTGCTCAGTCCATACCTTTGCAACACATTCCATTAACCTCCCATGTTTCGGCTATTTTAAATATTAGTTACATTTCAACAAACAAAGCCCTGCAATGCATTCTGGTAAATTAGTCTCTAATAAGAAGAGACTAGAGCATGAAACTCCAACAAGAATGTTTAATGGAATACAAATATCCAATCTAGAAGCTCTAATAAAAATCCCCTCTCTTTGGGTGAAGGTTCTTGGCCATTACACAGAAACCATCATACGTGGCTGCCCTCAAAATGCATTATAGATCAGACTCATAATCTTCCATTCTACAAATGGCACAAGAATTGATTTCAATTATCATTTAATACTGATTTCCCTCTCCTGTCAAAAATTCCCCTGTACACATGAAACCAAAGGTTGGCAGCTTGAGCTCATTTACCGTACTTTTAAGGACTATTGATTTATCAGTGAAATTTCTAGTTCTCTCACAGTTACTGGAAGGCTGCCTCAGAGGCTGAATTAGACGACAGGATGGGCCAGAATGCTGATAGCTTAGTGAAGAAGGATGAAAAGAGAAACTCTAAAACTTTGTCAGAATGCATTTTCTAAATTAGGTTAACATGATTGATTATACTAAGCCAAAATTTCTCATGTAGCATCAGCCTGAATTTTAATTATTTTCTTCCTGCCTTTTTTTTTTTTTTTTGTGCCCCTGTACGTCTTTGATGTCTGCACATTAACTTTTGGAGAAACTATGAAGTGGTTTAAAAATAAATTGGACTTATGTCTTCGTGACCTAGGAGTTTTCATGCAGCAAGAGGTTTCGTTTTTTTTCAACCCCATCAGCATATGAGCTGCAACAGAGTATTTATGTAAGCACATACATATGATCAGTGCTATTTTGCGGGATTTTATGATCTTACAGGCACTTAGAGAACAATGGGACTTTATTTTCACTTTAATTTTCTCACAATCCTTGTAAAAAGGACAGCTATCCACAGTTAATGTCTTTTCAACAGCACTGATAGCATTCTGAGGAAACATGGCCGCGTCATTCAGGCACAGTCGGTGCTTCCTTTAGACAATCTCTTGCTGTTGTGTATCCATCCCCACATGCGTTTTTCTATAAATGCTGCATAGATTTATCTCTAGAGGCACAAATCAAGACTTTCTGTGGCTCTAACAGATACAAAATTCTTTTTCTATCAGGAAAAAAAAAATCGCAAAATTATGGTTATAAAATCAACATTAGAGTGTTTTGTTTGAGAAAGCATAACCAACAGCAATTTTTCTAAAAAGCTAAAGCCTAGAAACATAACAAAATCTACAAAACAATATCTTATTCCCCTTCTTTAAAATCTCTCTTTCTCTCTCTCTCTCTCTCTCTTTCCCTCTCTCTCTCTCTCTCTCCCTCTCTCTCTCTCTCTCTCTCTCCCCTCTCTCTCTCTGTCTTTCTGAGAGAGAGAAAGGGATGGGGGATCATCTTGGGTATAGGTCCTTACCTTCCTCCCTGCTTGAGACATGGGCTTCCAGCCTAGCTGCTCTAGCAGCCTCCAGAGCCTCCTGTTTACCACGAAGAACTGGGATGGAGATGTTAGTACTATGTGCTCAGCTTTATGTGGGGATCCAGGCTTCCAAACTCAAGTCCTCATGCTTGAGGAATAAGCACTTTCCTGAGCTATCACCCTAGACCCTTTTGTTAAAGATATAGTTGCTGATCAACTTATAATGTAATATAATGTAATTATATTGTAATTATAATGTAATAATGTAATGTATAATGTAATAATGTAACTATAATGTAAATGTGATTTTACAAAAGTTTTCTATAGAGGAAGAGAGAAAATACAGGATTTTTTTTCTCTAATCTTCAATGACAGAAAAATATTTGTCATGATTGGTATGTTATTATTTATTTATTTTCCTTCTTGCTATGTGACAGATTCTTTGCCTCTCTATCTTTTTGAAGCTGTGCTACATTATGTGAAGGTTTCTACAGAAGAGATTCCGACCAATACAATTCAAGCCTTGTACTCCCTCTGTTAAACACATGCTTCCTGGGCTATCACTGTAGCTGAGTCAAGTAGACAGGCATCTGTACATGAATAATGACAGAACACCTGGTGGAATGCTAGAGCATTCCTGAATTTTCTACATCAGAACAAGAGCGATGCCCAATCCCCACAATACAATATTTCTGAAAGACTAAACTGAATGAATTGTGACTATTGCTCTGCTCAGCATGCTCTCCCAAACAGCTATGCCCACTGATTTTCCTTACACATAACATGCACATAATGAATGAGAACTGCTTCATACCCTCTACCCCAATCTGCTGGCTTTCTGGTCCATTATTGTCACCCTTAGCTTTCTTCACCCTTGGTAAGATGTCCCAGGCTGACATCTTAGCAAACCTCTCTATATCTTCTTCCTTTGTTCTCTTTTTCTATTCTCCCCAAACAGTTAAAACATTGCAAATCTTCTCCCAAACCCTGGTTTATTTGCTCAGAAACCTGCAGGTTGCTTTTTTACCAGTGATGGATTTATAAAGCCTGTCTCTATTACCGTTTTCCTGTACCGTTCCCACTGCTCTGTCCAATGGGTTGTTTGATTAACTTGCTCTCCCAGATTCCTGACATCTGCTGTGAAGATCCCTGATCCTGGTTCTGGTCTCACCGCTCCCTGTTCATGCAATTCTCTCCCTTCTGCTTCTCAAAGGTTTGCCTATTATCCTACTCTCAGAAAACTTTGTAAAACACCCACAGCCACAAATGGCAGTTCCTTTTCCGGGAACAAGGGCAGTATTCATTAGGCATGTAGTTTCTGCATTCTCTTTCCTTTTCTGCATTCTTGTTCCTTTAATATTAATAAAATATGCACATTGCTTTACTACCTATATGTATAATATGTCTAACATACAATTAGTAGGCTAATACAATTGTTGCTACCAAGCAGTTTACATTCAACTGGAAAGAGAAATTTAAGAAATTTTCTGCCCTGTGAAACCTTGTAAATGGGAAAAAAGATAAGGTTAAAGTGACTTCCAGTAGATGAGGGAGTAAGATAAGAGGCCCCACATGGCAAATCCATAGTTTATGATGCTTATTGGAATGACTCCATCTCTTTTGGGATGATACGATTTTCGGACAGTCTTTTCAAACTCTGTTGATGGCCATCCTTCTAGCACCTGGATTCTGGAGATACCCAGTTCTCTGCAGTTGGAGATATTCATGAAGGGATAGGAGGATGTATTACATACTGACTTGAACATTCGGTCACCACCTGGATGAAGATGAAGTGCAGATGGCCTGTGTGTAGGCGGGTGCATATTCTCTGTGAGCAAATAGTAGATAAGATTCTGCTGTGCTTTTCACTGAAAGAAAGAACAGCACAGCTAAGGTAGCAGAGCCCCTGGAGACTGCAAATACTGCAAACCAACTCTGTGCTTCTGTTTCCTCCTCCACTAATATAGTGAAATTAATAGATCGTTTGGTAGCATCAACATCAACCTGAGTGACTTAATATACTGATATTGGAGCCAGCTGTGCCTTCAAAAGTTTTATTTCACTTCTGACAGATTAGCCTCTGGTAGATCTGATGAGATTACTATTTTATTCTATGTGGGTTTTTTGCTAAAATCCAATTTTCAATTTTCCTAATTTACCTCAGTTACGATGATGGATCTGTAAACCGTGAATGTATTCCATTCAGCAGAAATTTTACAAAATGAGGCTTTAAAATATTTAAAGTTGGGATAAGTAAGAAACCCCAAATCTGTAGTTTTTTTTTTTTTTTTACAGATTCAGCTAACACTAATGATGATCTTAAAACAGCAATCTCAATTACTATAAGCAGTTTCTTGTCAGGCCAGCTGCAAGGAGTGGATTTGATTACCTACATGCATTCTGTGTGGCCTGAAACTTAATGCCGAGACTCAGCAGGAGCAGGCCTGTGAAGAGGAAATTGGCTCACACTGTGATTTATAATACAGGGAACCTTTCTCCGAGAAATTTTATCTGAGAGTTAAGAATTCCTTTGAGAGTTTCACCATCAGCTCAGCATGGTGCTATTATTTTGTTATTGAGACACTTAAACTTTTGTTTTCCTTACTTCTTACAGAGGAATCAACAGTCTAAAAGTATAGCAGGGTACAGCGGTTCCTGCATGTAATCCAGTTTGGTAAGTCAGAGATGGCCTGCAGTGGCATAGCAGACTCACCTGAAACTTTGCATGCACACACTGAATTATTTTTTTTTAACAAAAAAATAGTTAAAATATGGCAAGTGATTTTCATTTAATTTCAGAGATTAAAAATGTATATACATCACCTTTCCTGTTACCCATGCTATGTTACTGTAGAGGTATTGGAATATCTGTCAAGCAAATACTTTCTCCCCTCTACAAACTAGTGCTTCTCCACAGAAAACAAAGATGAGACAGAGCAAAGGTTCTTGGCACTTTTGTAGCCCCTTGGTCCAAGCGTTCCTCAAGTTCTGACATATTGTTATTGGATTCATGAACTTCCACACAGAACACTCACACAACGCCAAGTTTATATTTTAATCAAATTAGGTCAAATGTTTATTGGCTATTTAAAATCAATAATGCCTTGTTAAGCCACAAAAAGACAAATATCCACAACTTAGATAAGTCCACAGTCAAAAGATAATTAAAAGAAAAAACACAACGTCATTTTATATGGTATTCCTTTTATTCAATACCTACAGTATT